>APFE031508511.1:0-92254 GCA_000404065.3 Pinus taeda | reverse complement strand
CTTCCCCTTGTCAATCTTATCCTTGTGAGGAAATTTGGCAGCATAGTGTCCTACTCTTCCACAAGCAAAACATTTGAATGGTAACTTACCTCGGAATCGCCCAGTGCCCCGTTGAATATTTTTGACAAAATTTGATTCTTCTTCTTCTTCTGATATGTGTCCAGACTCATAGTAGTCTCCTTTGCCAGATGCTTTGAGGGCAGCTTCTCTCCTATCTGATGGTCTTCCTTTCCTCATCTCATAAGCAGTTAGAATTCCATGCAGCTGTGACATTTTAAGGTTTTGAAGATTCTCCTTTTCTTCTATTGCAGAAACTTTAGATTCAAACCTAGGGGACAAAGATCTTAGAACTTTTTCAACTACAACAACTTCCTTTACTTCTTCACCCAATTTTTTCATACAATTAACAATCTCATCTACACGAAGAAAATAGTTAGCCACACTTTCATCATTGTACATTCTGAGATTTTCATACTGAATTCTGAGGGTTTGAAGTTTTGCTCGTTTTACCTGATCATCTCCTTCATAGCTCAGAACAATTTTGTCCCATATTTCCTTAGCAGATTTATACTGCATGACTTTGACAAATTCAGATTGTGATAGACATCCCAATAGAGTATTGACTGCCTTTGCATTTGTTTCATATTTATTCTTCTCAGTCGGATCTATGGGAGTTGATGCTGGAAAAGTATACCCTGTATCTATGATATCCCAGACTTCAGTACCTAGAGATTGAAGATAGGCAGTAACTATTACCTTCCAGTATACGAAGTTTGTCCCATCAAAAACCGGTGGCCTGATTGATGCTTCCCTCTCGTAGTTGCTCATGATGAAAGATCTTCCTTCAAGCGATCAAGCTTTTCAGAAGGACCTGCTCTGATACCAATTGTTGGAAATAATACTGAGAGGGGGGGTGAATCACTATTATCAGATCACAATGGACGATACAGATCTTGTAACCATTACAATGAATGGTGTCACTGATGATTATCAAATGTTCATAACTGGGATAAATGCCAGAGAGAAGATCCCACATTTTGAAGAGATGACAGGTATATTGATGCAAGAAGAAGAGATGAGATCGACTTTGAAGCCCCATAGTGTCGATCTTGCATTGATGGCGAAGAAGAACTTCTACAAAGGGAAAGGAGGTCCACAATAGCAAAACAAAGCAAGTTCACAGAAACAACCAAATCTGACCCAAGTTGTGCATCCGAATAAAAACTACTCTGAAACTAAATGTTTTTGTTGTGAAAAATTGGGTCATATTGCCAGGGAGTGTAGGAAAAATAAATATCATGAAGAACAATAGAAGCCAAAAAGACATGCAAGTCATCTCGCGAATGGTGATCAGGTGCAAAATTTAAGATTGTTCATGGCAGATCGTTATGAAAATGTTGATGCAGATAACTGGTATGTAGATTCAAGAGTGTCAACACACATGACAGGGAATAAGCATTGGCTAGAGGATTTTAAAGAAATCAACGAAAGCGCACAGATTTACCTAGGTGATGATAGAAGTCATCAAATCAAAGGATGTGGGAAAGTTTCTGTCATTCTACCTAATGGTAATATCAAACAAATTTATAATGTAATGTATGTACCTGGAATAACAAAGAACTTGATTTTTGTATATATGATTGTAGATCAAGATTTAAAATCTAATTGCTACATTAAAGATCTACTAGATGGCATGGAGACAATTGCCACAGGAATCCGAACAGGAGGACTGTACAAGTTGGATGTGAGACTTGTACTGGTTCGAGCATTGACAACAACGAGCCTGACTACAGAAGAGCTTTGGCATCAGAGATTCGGCCACATCAATTACAATGATTTGTTGTTACTACAAAGGAAGGAAATGGTAAGAGATCTTCCTACGCTAAAACAAGTACATAATGATTGTGATGCCTGTACTTTAGGAAAAATGCATAGAGAAGAATTCCCTGTTAGAATAGAAAAGAAACATAGGGATATACTAGAATTAGTGCACATAGACCTTTGTGGTCCCATGAAGACAAAATCATTAAGAGGTGCATTGTATTTTCTACTGTTTATTGATGACTGTACGATGTTTTTTTGGGTGTATTTCTTAAGTAAGAAAAGTCATACATTCGAATACTTTAAGCAGTTTAAAATATGATTGAAAGACAAACAAGGAAACATATAAAAATTCTCCATTTTGATCAAGGGGGAGAATACAAGAAGGATGAGCTTATCAAATATTGTAAAGATCATGGAATTTTGTAGCAATTCACAGTACCCTATACTCCACAACAGAATGGAGTAACAGAAAGAAAGAACAGAACACTAGTGGAATGTGCTAGAAGTATGCTGAAAGGTAAGAATCTTTTGAATGGTTTTTTGGCTGAATCAGTGAATACTGCAGTTTATTTGAAAAATAGGAGTCCTACAAAAAGTCTTGAGTCAAAAACTCCTTTTGAAGCATTATATGGATACCCGCAGTAAAACACTTAAGAATATTTGGATGTAAAGCATTTGCCCACATACCAAAGGAAGATAGAAGAAAATTAGACTCAAAAGCCATAAGATGTACTTTTATAGGGTATTGTTCGTCATATAAAACATATAGATTATTTAATCCCATTACTCACAAGAAATTTGTTAGTAGAGATGTTAAATTCCATGAACAAGATAATGACAAACCTGATGAGCACTATGATGGATATGACATTCCGTACTTTGAGGAAGAAGAAGCAGAGAACAATCAGGGTTATTAGCAAACAAAGGCAGAGGATGAACAACAACAACAACAACAATAGCAACAATAGCAACAATAGTAGCAGCAGGAAGAAAAAGTAAATGATGATCAAATAAGGTTTGAAACCACCACCCCACCACTCAGGAGATAAGGTAGGAAATCTCAAATGCCTGCAAGATATAGGGAAAATGCTTTTATAACTAGTATGATGAATGTGGTTGAACCTTCTAGTTATAATGAAGCAAATGAAAGTAGTGAATCGAAAACAGCCATGGAACAGGAATATGATTCAATAATCAGAAATAACACTTGGGAATTGGTTGAACTTCCTAGAGGAAAACAGACCATAGGTTGTAAATGGTTATATAAACTGAAGATTAATGTAGATGGAACCATAGAAAAACTAAAAGCTAGGTTGGTAGCAAAGGGGTACACACAAAAAGAAGGGATAGACTATGAGGAAACCTTCGCCCCTGTAGATAAATTGAACACCATCAGAATGTTAGTTGCTTTAGCTACTAAGAAAAATTGGATGTTGCACCAACTAGATGTAAAGTCTGCATTTTTGAATGGAGAACTAAAAGAAGAGGTTTATCTAGAGCAATAGGAAGGGTTTGTCCAGAAAGGAAAATAACATTTAGTCTATAGATTGAAGAAAGCACTTTATGGACTAAAACAAGCTCCCAGGTTGTGGTATGAGAAAATTGATTCATTTTTTCTGCAAGATGGCTACAATAGAAGTAAGAATGGCCCTAATCTTTACACCATGAAAGATGAACAAGGGTGCGTAGTGTTGATTTCATTATATGTAGATGATTTGATAATTACAGGTGATGCTACATATCTAATTGATGAAATTAAGCAACATATGTCACAGATGTTTGAGATGAAGCACCTTGTTGAACTCAGATACTGTTTAGGTCTTGAGATCTGGAGAGATTCAGGTCAAACATTTTTGTCTCAAGAAAAGTATGTTAAAGGCATGTTAGAAAAGTTTAGAATGGATCAGTGTAAGTCTGCACCGATACCATTGCAACAGAGCATCAAACTGCAGTGTGAAGATGGCTCAAAAGTGGTGGATGCAACACTTTACAGACAACTGCTTGGGAGTCTAATCTATCTAACCACCACTAGACCTGATTTGGATTATGCAGCCAGTGTGCTAAGACAATTTATGTCTAAGCCACTTGAAAGCCATTGGAATGCAGCGAAGAATGTTTTGAGGTATCTACAAGGTACTGTAGATTACGGTATTATTTACACTGACTCTTCTGATGTTAGATTGGCAGGATTTGCAGATTCAGATTGGGAAGGAAATGTAGATGATTGTAAATCTATAACAGGTTATGCATTCAGTCTTGGATCCGCGGTGATCACATGGAGCAGCAAGAAGCATAACACAGTTTCCTTGTTTTCAGCAGAAGCAGAGTATCAAGCCATGTGCACGGCAACATGTGAGGTGGTTTGGTTGCAGAGACTTCTCCAGGATGTTGGGGAAGAACAGACAGTCGCAACAACAATCAGATGCGACAATCAAAGTTCAATCACGCTGGCCAATAATCCGGTGTTTCACAAAAAAGCTAAACATATTGATACCCAATTCCACTTTGTGAGGGAGAAATTGCAATCTAAAGAAATCCATTTGGAATATTGTAATACATGTGGTAATGTCGCCAAACATTTTCATTAAGCCTTTTCGAAAAGTTAAGTTTCAAATGTTTAGAGAGATGTTAGGCATATATGTGAACCCATTCTCCATTAAGGGGGGGAGTGTTGAAGATAATGGAGAATATCTTAGAATAGGTAGATTTGGTTCACGTAACCTGAGTATAGGAATTAGTTTCTATTTCTTAGGATGTTGTTCTAACTTCCCTAAAACCATGTTTTCTATTTATTGTTTAATGTACATGAACAACTGTAGACTCTCTTGGTTTAGACTTTCTTTTGTGGTTCAGACTTTCTTTCAGAGAGCTGACCAGTGGATTTTATTTCTTTAATATAAACATTGCCATTTTTATCATTTCTTAAGGCCAAAAGTAATAATAGAAACCCATCGATAAAAAAAAATATAGTTTTAATGTAAAAAAGATAAAAGAAATAAATTAACTAAAAATCTATAGGGCATAAATAAAACTGATAATCTAATAAGCGTAACCTATAAATCACAAAACAAAATCCTTATTCCAAGGAAACTATGCAACAACTATAGTTTAATCTTCCACACAATTTTAGATTTTTATTATTTGACAAAGGAGGACAGTTCAACAGTCCAAGTTCGTTCAACCCTTTCAATTATATATATATATATAATCTCATCTGTTAAAAACTACGCACAAAGGGAATGATTACACATTTCGATTAAGTTATTTGGGTTTTCTGTTATAAGGTGGGTCTAACTTCTGTTATTTGGGTTTTCTGTTTTGATTTAGCTGTTTTGGAGTTTACCATTTTTTGGTAAAATGAAATTTTTTTTAGTTAAAAAGAATTTTTTTGAGACTAAGTTTGGCCGTTTTTTGTTTTTTTCTGTAAAAAAGGAATTTTTTTGCACTCACTTAATACAGATTTGTTTAAATAATAAATTTTAGCTATAATTTTTTCACAATTAAAATATTCAGATTTCATAATGTAAAATCTATATATATTTTAGAAAAAGCTTTTTAAGAATAGAAAATTAAAATTTAAAAATTCCAAAAATATAATAATTACACAACAGTAACTGTCACTCCATCCATGCATATTGGGTTGCCCATGATGATATGCCGAGGTCCTGCAGGCATGCCAGCCTATTTCAGTTAAACATCAGGTGCCTTTCATAACAATTTACTCATGTTGTCTTCATATAGGGGTTATTTTCCTCATATGTTCATGCATAAAACACCATTTGGGAATACTATTTAAGGCAGATATCAAAAAATTCCTCCCATTAATGCCAGAATCTAAGCCTGGTTAGGTCTCATTCGATTAAAAACAATCCTCGAACAAAGCATCATTTCAGTTCTGAACATTGGGGCAGAAGGAACCCAATGACTGATAGCGAAACTCTTAGTGTACGGTACTCTCTCTGCTCCCGTATCCACATGATATATCTATATCTATATATATAGAAGTATCTTCCAGTTGCTGCCGAATTGTAAAGGATAGGGAAATATTATGAGAGGCGAAGGCCTTTTACATTACGGAAATGGTTTTCTGCATCAATCATAGATGCTGCAACTCCATCCTCATCTTTTTTATCCCTTCTCTCCTCCTCATCATCAGAATCTGAATCTGAGGATGAGGAGAAGCAGAACCAGCAAAACATATTGAAAACAGGGCTTCTCTTTATCTCGCTCCACCTTTTTCCCTTATCACCATGATTATCAAGTGTACTATGAACTAATTTGGAAGCTGGGCTTCCAGGAGCATGAGAGCTAGAATTGCAGTCCATGTTTATGCCTAGTAATACTGCTCAAAACCTCAACCACTTACAGTAAAGTTATGAATAGTAACAAAGGACACAAATATTGTAAGGGCGACGTCAGAGCAAAATGTTACGAGTCCGGACTCCTGATTGCTGTTATCAGTCCTCTTCTCTTAATATATATAGATATTGTGAAAACAGAAAATTAATGAACTTGGACAGCACGCTCTTAGATTCCAAAAGCTCAGGTCACATGAGAATTTAGAAATATGGCGAACTAGGTGTGTAGCTTTGCGTGCAAGCATCAAAGTAATAAAGTCGAAAACACATGCTAACATGGATGGTATCTTTGACCCGTCACACAACCTAAAATTATCGGCATTGTCTACCGGTGTTACAATTTTGCCCACATGGCCATTTGGTGTTTGTTTTTGTTTCTCCGAATTTACAAAAATTCTGATAAGATTTAATTTAAATTAGAAATTTCCATTAGACTAAGCGTGGTAAGTGTTATTTTACGAATAATCCCTTCTTAAATGTAATTGCATAAATATTATTTTATTAGCAATTGTCCCAAAAGGTACAAAGAGAGGCCGATATTATTATTAAATTGGAATTGTTGAATTTTTCTAGAAAAGTTAATTGGTTTGTGGAAAACCTTGTTTTCTTGGACTAGATCACTCAGAGAGAGGTAAGACGAAAGGACAGCACTGTCTATGGATCCTCCATGTCTCCGAAGGAGATGGGGAGCATCTCGTGACCCATTAATGCATTGTCTTCTCAGGAGTGCGAGGTAAGACTAAAGAAAATCACTAGCTACAGATGTTTCATGTCTCCCTAAGGCCTTGATAAATCTTCATTTATTTTGTAAATTCAATAATTTGATTGCATTTTAACACTGTAAATACTAAAAATGAACCCATAAAGAGCAGATAATCAAGAAGGAATCGCTTCAATCACAGACTGGAAATCAGGAATGGTGATTATTTTATAACGGTCGAATCCACCTTCTAGTAAAATATTCTTCCATTCTTTCTCTATTATTTCCTTCCCACTAGAGCAGTGTGCCACCACCACTAGTTCAAATACTAGAACTAAATTAGGATCCAGAACCAGCTTCTCTTTCTGGCCACCATTATTATTATCACCACCTCTGTGATTAGAGTCCAGCGCCACTACGTCAACAATAATGATCTTCCTTGTCTCTGGGATCGCCTTCCTACAGCTCTTCGGTATCTTGATACAGTCCTCATCGCCCCAGTCATGCATGATCCAATGATGACATCGCACAAACAAATTGTATAGTCAAAACGTGCTCTCAACTCATTCTAATTGAATTACATGACAGCTCAGCAAGTTCAAGGCTTACCTTCATGAATATGGCGTCCGCACAGGGCACGGTTTCAAACATGTCTCTGCTCATGTGCTCCACACCTATTTACATATATTTATATGTATAAGATTGTTATGCGTATATACCATTGATGAAGCAAAGGTGTTATTAGTAACCTGGGAGATGGGGAGCAATGGCCACGACATGAGGGAGGTCGAAATAATAAACAAAAACGGTTTAACCTTCCCTGCTATATCAAGAATATGGCAAAACAGCTACGGCTCCCTGCAACAAAATAAGTTAAAAATGCCATGGTGCATATATGCAGGGCAATACTGAACAAATTAATC
The DNA here is from genome assembly GCA_000404065.3 of Pinus taeda. Classification (NCBI taxonomy): domain Eukaryota; kingdom Viridiplantae; phylum Streptophyta; class Pinopsida; order Pinales; family Pinaceae; genus Pinus; species Pinus taeda. The sequence continues at coordinate 84,449 of APFE031508511.1, read as the reverse complement.
AATTAATGTTAACCTTCATCTCCTACCGGCTTAACTGTTTACTCGGGCATTCTCATCTACCTATTTACGTGGGTCATCTTCATAAATATAGGTTATAGACATTCAATTGATGGTATTGAGCAAAATAACAAGTAATTAAACAAGAAATGATCGACTTGATAGAATTTGCAGAGAGTGAACCGAAAATGACCGAATGATTTCTCTCTTTGAGAAAAGAAGAATCGCTACTCACCTTACCTAATAAAATGAATGCCGCAAAGTGGTGTACGAACATCCTTTTGCATGCGTATTATTGTCCTGCGTGTTGTTTCACTTGTCCAGATTCATGGCAGGCCATTCAAATACCGTGTTAGAAAGGTTTGAGACACAAAATCCGCATCGGTGGCAAATTTTGACGGATAAAGAAATAAGAAACAAGTAAGAGAAAAGAAAAAAGATTCAGAAATTGAAGCTTTTCGTCTTATATTATCCCTCCATGGCGAACTCTTCTCTTCCCCTGTTGCAAAATTAATAGGCAGGGCAAAACCATTAAGCAAAAACTACCAAATAAAATAAAAGCACTATCTCTACGGTTAAAGCCCTTGTGATTTTTCCACAGCTTCACCGTAATAAAGAAATAATGGATTGAAACTATTGAAAAAATTTGGTTCCATGCATAGCCATTATCTACCACGCTGCTTTTCCTTGTATAAATTTATTAGTAAAACTCATAGATATTGAAAACCAAAAGCATACCTGCTTCTATCCATATTTTCTAGGTGTTAATTCATTTCAAACCATCCAAGGTTAAACATACACCATGTACACCAGATTTCATGAAACACCCAAAATATATGGTAAACAATTTTAGAGTAATCCAAATGGAGTAATCCCATTTTCACCTAGTTATTTAGCCTAATTGATTCAATCTTAATATAACATTGATATGAAACATTTAATAATAATAATAACATGGACTATAAAGGTAAAATAAAATAATATTGATATTTATTTAAAAATGTATTAATAACCAATAATCATTTTAATATGAGCAATGCCACACACACACATATATATATATATATATATATATATTTCTAAGTAATCTCACTATTTTTAGCTAATTAATTTTTTAGTAAATTTTGTTGATATTTAGAAAATAGTTTTTGGAATTACAAATTTTAGTGGTGTACTAGTCTATATGATCTAATTGTCCAAATAAACTCTCAAAGCATTGTATCTATTTCAGTATTTAAAAATACAATTTAAACCATGAAAATTCCAAACCAATATACCTCATTTCTAAAATTATAAACTATTCTTCTATTTGTGCCATCTAAAAAAGTTTGATTATCCCAAGTTCGAAAAAAATAATATACAAAAAGTTTATAGGGTAAAATGAAAAAACTGAATTAAATGATTACAAGTTTTTTAAAATAACCAGAGAAAAGAATAAGATATTTTCTATTTCTTTTTCTTTTTGAGTAGTTTGAATACCATATAACTTGCCCGACCTGTCATTCAACACCAACACAGTAGCGCATAGTGATACACAAAAATATTTAAAAACTCCTATATGATCAAAATTTTGGCACATTTTTCCCACACTGAAGATCAAGTTATGAACATCTTTCTTGAGTTCTTTTAAACATCTAGTTTCTCCCACTTCAAACAAAGTCAGGGTCATACATTTCTTTCCTGATATATGTTTAATGTTTTGCTATCCTAAACTAAGGGGCCTCATTGAAAATTTTGAGTCATGCCATGCATTGGCCGCTCTCACGCTGCCAAGCTCCCATTACCATCCACCGTTTCATCTTCTTGACTGTTTTATTTTCCTGTAAAAACCTCAGACAATCAATCACGGAGGTTATCAGGGGATAGGAACATCATGTTATTAAAATGAAAAAAGACCACTATTAATATAGTTGAATCAGCAGGTGTAAGCGGAAATTTATTAGCATACCTACTATGCTGTACCTAGTTGCGTTTCAACCATTCCTCCGCGGTCTTTTGTGTGTAAGGCATTCATAAACATACATAATAAAATGCTGAAGGCAGCTGTGCATACAACCTCTTCTGGGAATATTATGCCTGTGCCTTTTCTTCATCCTCTCATCCTCAAATGGTTGATTTTGCTGGGCACTCTGAGATGATATGGTGGGTATAACAATCAGCTCTCCAACACTAGCAGACATGGATCTGATGGAACACACATCTATCATGTCAAGGCCGGCATCCACAACCGATTCCTGTCGTGGACTTTGTTCATCAAAGCTAAAGATCTCATCTGTTGTTTTGGGATGTTGGTCAAGAAGCATTGCTAAAGCATCCCTAGAACTTTCTCCCAAGCTTTTTCTCATAATTTCAGAGTCTGTAGATGTGGACAACTGTGAGCAACAAAGAAAATAAACTTGAACAATAAAAAGAAAATAAACTTGAACAAGAAACAAGGCAAAAGAAAATGATGAGATGAAAGTGAGAAGAAGCTTTGTGAGATGCTTAATACTAATCAGTGATTGCCAAAAGCCAGGGAAAAGCTAGGGAAGAAAGAGCATCAACAACAACTGGCAAGGAAAAAGCAGTAAAAATATCTTCAAGAGTGAATTGGAAAAAGCAGTAACGCAACTCAATCAATACTTGGAAAAAGCAGTGACACCTCAAATCAACGGTTGAAAGTGTCTCACCTGATCCAACGGAGCAAGGTAAAAGTGTTGACTAGGAAGGCCTATCGGCCTAATTACCAATAATTATTTTTTAAAGCCGAAAAAACGTTAAATATGGAGGCAACCAATATTTCCAACCCTCTAGCTTATTTAATAAGGGCTATGTACCTGTGATGGTACACTCCGCATCTGCAGGGATGCTATATATCATACATGTCCATGGACTTTCCGGCAACTCAATCACTCTACCTCCTGCAAGATCCACTCTTGAATGTAATTAATGCAGATTTTGGACAGCCCTCGATCCCACATCTATACCAGCGTGGATTAGACATTCTCTTAATGTATTCAATGCTTCATCTGTCTCAGACATTCCCTTAATGTATTCCATGCTTCATCTTGCCTCAGAGAATTTCAAATTCAGCGTTCGCACTCGATATTTAAATTATAAAACTAAATTTATATCACTGCTGGGCAAATTATTTTCGCAGATTTGGCGTTAAATGGGAAGATACTTAAGAGAGAGGTCCATTGTTTCTTTTAGCAACCTGTTTGAATCTCCAAACATGCACCAACTTTAAGGCATTGTCTTTTTCATGTTACAGGTTAAGAAAAAAAATTCGAGTTTTAAAGGATAGAGGAATTTGTTCTGATCCGCTCCAGATTGTATGATGTTCTTTGATTTGGCTTTTACATAGAGATTTGAATCAAGAACTTTAATGAAATCCAATTTTTGAGCTTTTCTCTTCTCTCTTGTCCCAGGAGGATCGCGAGCTGGGTAGTAGCATACATCCACCTATTGGGCTAGTTTAGGTGCAGAAGATGGGAATGCACGCTGAGCAGCAGATGGTTCAAGTGTAACTACGGATTTCCAAGTGCGGACACGGCCAATAGTAGTCTGGACTAAGGAGGATGTGGAATCCGCTGTCGAGACTGATGTGTTTTCCCTCATCAATGAAGCCTTTAAGTTTAGTGAAGTCATACGACCATCCGCATCATTGCAACAATTTTGAGTTGAGGTGTTTTGAGGCTTTTTCAACTCTTTTTTGCAACTTCTTTCACGTGACAGTGTTGATGTGTTTATGAAGCTGTGTGTTGATGAAGCTCTACAAACTTCAATTTTTGGTTTTATATTTTGTTACCTCTACCTTTCAGCTCAGTAATACTGTCATGGTATCCAATGTCTTTTGAGGACCCTCGGGTAATTGTGAGACCCTTACCAGGAGGGATGATGTATCGTTTTCTCATGGAAGAGAGGTATCTGACCAGCTAGGTCTATGTCATCACAATCTAAGGAAAAAGAGAAGAAATGTGAGGAGGTAAATGCCACAGAGAATATTCTCACTAGTTATGAGGTTTTGCTCCAAGAAAGAGCTTCCAATGATAATGAGCTAAAAAGTTCTATTGAAAGTGAGTGCGATTAGAAACAAATATTTTCAGGTATTCAAATGGAGGTACTCTGCTAAAATAAGATGTCATATTGAGCAAAACAAAAATTTTTGAAGGGGATAATGATATATGCAAGAAAGATTCTCTTCCACCTGATGCAGCATCTCTATCCTCACAAAATAAAAATATTCAACATGAAATTGTACCAAAAAATAGTGAGACTATTGATGCAGAAATTCTCAATGAATCTAACAAAACAAATGTGAATGTTGGGTGAAAGGAAGAATGAAGCAAACAAAGTTCCTTCTATAAATTAACTACAAAAGACTTGGAATATCAAGATATCCATTAAGGATATAAATATTATATTAAATATGAATAAGAATGAGAATAAGAACAAATTTACAAATGAGAATGAGAGGCTCGCTTTTATATTAGGCAAGTGTCTCTTCATGAAGAGTCATGTCTCATTTAGACATGCCTCTTCAACCTAACTACTAGTTTAACTAATCGTTATTTACGATTATTATTATTTACATTATTTTACATTATTTATATATATTTTATTTGTTACATTGCCTTCTTCCTTAAAAAGCTTTGTCCTCAAAGCTTGTCGATGAAAAAGGCTTGATCTCTTTTTCAACTTCGAATGTCCTTCTGTATTGGAATAGTCATCTTCGTCAATACAAGCTGATATGATCTTCTAAGTGACAAATAAAATTGTTGCACTGAGAAGGGATCACACCATCCCAGATTAATCTTTTGTGGAATATTCTGATCACTGGAATTTTGTAACGACTTGTTAGCATAAGACTGGAGTGAGATTACATCACTATTATCTAGAACATCAGTTTTTTGTTTCTGGTCTGAATGGCACCAATACATCGCATGGTTGATTGGTCTACTCTTGTGATTTGGATGTCGCTGTGGAGTTTTTAGATTTTCTTCTAGCGAAGATGTTGTTGAATTGGTTATGGAACATTCACTTGGGATGTCCATTGTCTGAACTGCAACATCTAAGTGTGTCGTTTCTACAACTGACTTGTCTTCTTGAGTTTGTCATATTCACCGGATCAGTATTCGTTCCCTTATTTTCAACTTGGATTGTTACGACTGAAGATTTCGATGCTTCTTCTTGAGTGAATTGTTCCAACTTATCTTTTAATGCTTTCTTATCATCCTTAAGCTTCTTAATTTGAGTGAGTAGACTTTGATTATGGTTTTTTAGTCGTAAAAGTTCTTTGATTTCTGATTTATCAACCTTATTTTTAGTGTTTTGAATTTTAATATTTTCATCTTTTAGATCTTTGATTTGTTCTAATAAATTTTTATTAAGGTTCGTTAAACGCAAAATTTCCTCTTCTTGTTCTGATAAGTGCTTGAGTTTTGTCTTTGTGACCTTAGTCTTCTTCACTTGCACAAGTAATCTTTCGACGTGGTCCTTGAGACGAGAATTTTCTTCGTTCTTTTCCATTATTTCTTTGTGATGCATATCCATAAATTTAGCATATTGTCGCTTAAGTATTGTGATTTCTTCTTTTACCTCTCTTTGGAATTGTTTTTGTTCGTTACTTAGAGCTTCCATTTTTTTCAATTTTTTTTATCTTCCCCCCCCATTTTTTTAAATTGATTTAATAATCCTTTTAAGTATATATAAAATTTATATTAAATTAATATTTATACTATATATCTCACCTCTTTTGACTTAAATGAGGCACTTCCCGACTTTTGAATTTGGACTTTGTATATATATATTTTTTTAATATTATAAATTTTTATGATGTCACCACACTTAATAAATATAAAGGTCACTTTTCTTATGACAAGGTGACGATGTTCACCAAACTTTTTAAGTAAAAAGTAAAACTTACCTTTCACGTAAAGAGATTTTGTATCCCTTTTGGTTTTTTCTTTTACTTTTGAAATACCATGGGCATTTACCATGGGTTGTTTCTAAAACCACAGGCTTATCCACATAAAACATTCTAAATATACTTGGAAAGATTCCCTCTTATCTTTTAAATCTTTTTTTTTTTAATCTTTATATGTACTTATTTTATTTTCTTTATTTTCTTTTTTTTAATGGCCAAATGGTTGATAGTGAAATGGAGAAACTCCAAATTCTTGTAGCGAAACGCTTCAATGACAACAATGTTAATGAATTTGATGGTTAAGACCTGGATTAGAGAATGAGCCCTATGCATTGGTTAAGCAACCTAGAGGACTGAACTACTCTGATACCAAATGAAATGAACAAAGTTCCTTCTATAAATTAACTACTCCAAAAGACTTGGAATATCAAGATATCCATTAAGGATATAAATATTATATTAAATATGAATAAGAATGAGAATAAGAACGAATTTACAAATGAGAACGAGAGGCTTGCTTTAATATCAGGCAAGTGTTTCTTCATGAAGAGTTATGTCTCATTTAGACATGCCTCTTCAACCTAATGACTAGTTTAACTAGTCATTATTTACGATTATTATTATTTACATTATTTTACATTATTTATATATATTTTATTTGTTACAAAGAAAAGCCTAATCTTCCTGATCTGAATTCATTGCCAGTTGAGTTAGAAACAGTGGATCCATGCAATGACTCTCTGTCATCTGCTACGAGCTATACCAATACTGTTGGTAGCAATGTGAGTACAACAAATAAAAAAATTTGGGAGTTGGATAATAGTGCAGTGATTATTTAAAATTCATGGACTTGTAATAGTGGTTGGTTTGAGCAGAAAATGTAAGGCCATGCCATAGCGGTGGGCTTGAAGCAGAGGATTGTGACAACCTTATTGAGGAATGTACAGATTACAATGTAGTTCGCAATATCATTGACAACAATGGAAGAAAAAACAATCAATTGACAATCAAAGAGAATCAAAAGGGTCAAGAAAGTACAAAGGATAAGAGTGTGAAGGACAATTTCCTTTGTGCTTGGGGCAGGGGTAAACGGTACAAGTTTGGAAATGAAATGTTTGTCAGTGAAAGGCCAATTCAGTATGAGAGCCAGTGAAGTGAAGGTACAAAAATTTTAAGGATTTTTTTTCAACTTACCAATGGTTCTGATGGAGTTGATCCTTTACAATCAATTTTGACAACTTTACCTTCAAAACCTCACAATACAAAGGAACCTCTTGACTTCTATGGAGACAAATGTGGAATTCAAGGTCAGCCTTTCCAGATTGTAGAGCAGATTGGAAATGTAGTATATGAGGACGAACAATCTATCAAACATATCAGACACAATAAGGTGCAAACACATAAAGTTTCCCTTGGAGGAGTGGACAATAAAAATGTTGAATTCATAAATGATGATATTGACACATTAAAATACAGTTTCTTGAGAGATTCTTCTTTGAAACCTATCAAGGGAAAGGATCTGTTTGATAGATTTAAAGACTTGAGTGGTTCTCTAGAAGAAACTATCAAGGAACCTCTTGACTACTCTAGAGATGAATATGGAATTCAAGACCAGATGTTGCAGAATGTTGAAGAAATTGGAAGGATGTATATGGGGATGAGCTACTTGTCAAACACCTTGGAAGAAATGTGCTGCAAACACCTAGAGTTTCACTTCGAGTAGTGAACAGTAAAATTGGGGAATTCAAAAGTGTTGATATTGATGCATCAAAATCCTATTGCTTGACAACTTTATCTATGAAACCTATCAAGAGAAAGGAACCGTTTGATCGTTTTAAAGACCCGAATGGTCCTCCAGAGCAACTGATGAAGAAGGTGCATATTGATGTCTGTGCTACCAAACATGAACAATTTGACTGTGATGTAGGTCCATTAGAAGTACTGCCCGAAGCAGTGGTTATTTCATCTGATGATGAAAGTGACCTTGCTTTTGTAAGGAAGGAACATGGTCATTGAAGTAGGGATTTCATCAGGCAACATAGTGATCATGTTTATCTACAGAAAGGTGTACATACAACTATTGAACAAGTATGTAAGTCTGGTTTTGTTCAAGAAGAGAGTTGTAAAAGGAGAACATAAGATGAAATGTACCATACATCTATGTGTAAAGATAATATTAATATACCAGCTGCAAAGGAAGATGGATACTACTGTACATGTACGTCCAATTACCCAAAGAATATATCAGCAACACAAATTAATGTAATGGTCATTCTCTTTCAGAAAAGTACACCCGTTTTTCAGTTGGTTCAGATTCTGCTCTATAATGCTATAAATGGAGACCTTATTTCCTGTGGCGTTTTGTAATCCTCTTTTAATGCTTAATATAATTCAGTGTCATTTAAAAAGCAACCTATTGGATCAAATGGTTTGATATTTTGTATATTTTGTTATTTTATACGTTATCATATTTATGTGGTGGGCTTTTCAAAAGGAGCATTACAATCATAGGCCAGATTAAAGTTGGCTTTATTATTTTTAGATTACAAATTAAAAGAAAAGACCTGCCTATGAGTTGTAGTCTATTACATGTTTTAAGTTAAAAGGTGGTTATAGGTTAAAATGTTTAGTTATGGTTGAAAGGTGCCAAAATGTAAAAGGAAACATAAAATGTATAATTATTTGTATTTTACCATAGTTGGCCTTAATTGAATCCAAAATGCAAAATGAAACGTAAATATAGCACTGTATTAACAAGAAAATTATTATTTATATTTTACAATTATTGGCCTTATTAAATTTGGGATTTAATGATTTTTTTTTTTTTACTAATTTTATTAAATTATGTATTTTTTACATGAGAAAGAGAAAGATCAGCTTATAAATTGGATTTCATTATCTGTTACAAGCTAAACAAAATGGTAGTGTATTACATTGATTTTACTAATTTTTTATTTGATAATTAGTTTATTTTGGAGTTATTTTTAAAAAATATAAAAAAATATTGGTTAATATAAATGTATAAGAGATTATTAATAATACATTAATATAGTTATATAAATTAAATGATTAGTAAATATCTATAAATATTAAGACACTTAGTTAATCATACATCTCACCTTATTGAAATTGATAAAATCATAAAAGGTAAATTATAATTTTATTCTATATGATTATTATTAATAATTATAAAATATTTAATGGTGGAGGTTTAATGTCACTTTATCATGAAAATTCTTAATGTGCAGATAAGTTGTCTTATAATATCATGTTTTTGAATACCATATGTACAAAATATTATAACTCATGTTCATATGGATTTGTTTTTAATTAATCAATTTAATTAAAAGAGAGAAAACAACATAACTAATTTTGACATAAACCTCAACCTTTGATCCATGAGTGTTACTAAAGAATATTCTAGAATAGAGTAATATTATATGGAGGCTAAATTATTATCATCCACTTAATAATTATTGATAAATAAATTAAAATGATCCAAACCCTATTCCAAAATAGAGACTTTTAATGAAGATTTACTTTTATTTAAGGAAGGAAAATGAGGTCAAGTGACAAACATAACTTCACTTTTATAAGAGTTTTTTAGGTTTTGGGTTGTCTTGTTCATGGTATGTAAGGGGAAGATTTTCAATTTTGTTAAATTCCTTTGGGTGACCTACTTTCTTATGCTTGAAAAAAATATAAGCAATTTTAAATCTCACTTTTAACATTAAAAAAAAAAAAAAATTCACTTTATTAGTATTTTTTTTCTAAGGAAATTTTTGGGTATTAGGGAACGCCATGGGAAAGAAATGAGGCAAGAGAGGTTGATGGTACTAGAAGAGTGGGGATGTTGGTACTAGGTCATTGGAATCTCTCCCCTGAAGGCAAGAGTGAGGTTGCTATTACTAGGTCATCAGCCTCCTTCTGATCGAAGGCAAGAGTGAGGTTGTTGGTAACATGCCATCATCCTCCCTCTCAGCCCATAGTGAAGTTGTTAGTACCACACCATCAGTATCTTAGACCAAAAACAAGAGTGAGGTTGTTGGTGCAAGTCCATCATCCTCCTTCTCAGGGCAGAGTGAGGTTGTTGGTACCAGGCCATCAACGTCTTAGACCAAATGCAAGAGTGAGGTTGTTGGTGGAATTCCAACATCCTCCCTCTTATCCGCCCAAAGTGTGCTTGCAAGTGTGGTCGCAAGTACGAGGTCATCCCTCTCACTTATTGATATATAGTTACTCTACTCGAGAGCATAAAAATGTCCACCTAAAAAACTTGAACATGTGTGAGAAGTCCATCAAACTATACTAATTGACTACTTAAATAATATTTAAAAAAACCATCAAACTATACTCAATTGACTACTTAAATAATATTAAAAAAAAAACATTTATTTATTTATTTATTAAAAGTATTTTTATAATAAAATTTAATTTTAATCCATACATATATATACAATATTATATTGTAATATATAAATTATTACAAAACAATTAGAACACTCTTTACGGACTAAATTCAAGATCCTTGTTGCTATGAGAACCATCAAACATCAAACTATATCATGTGCATGTTTTTTTATGAATTCCTGCAAATGATTTCTATCATAATGAAAAGAGATTACATTGAGATCTAATTGAGAGAAGGCCTGGTTTTCCAAAATGACAGTAGTGCAAGAATAGAGATGAAAACTAGACTGCATTCATGTGTTTCCTTCACAAAGGCATAGTTGTGTTATTCAGTTGAAGGAACTATAGACAAAATAGAGTTACAATATCCTTACTTGAAAGCAAAAAAAAAAAATGTAAACACTCACTAGCGCTATTCAAAAACACCGGAGTCACAATATATACCATAAAGAGTTACATGCCAGATGACCATATTCCAAAAAAGATACAAGGAACTACAAAATTGATGCTCCCAGGGAACCACCAGAGAACCATGTCAGGGGTGCAACCAGAACGAGAGTCAGGATGCCATTATGATCAAGGAGAATGAAAGTTAAGAGTGCAATAGGAAGTATCCAACCATACCAGTGCCATAACATCATTTGCAAGATGAGAGCGATTGAAGGAGATTAGTCGGAGATGAGAACCAGTGAAGTAGGCATTGGATTTTGTTGAGGAGAGGTAGCGATCAAGAGTGCCACATGAATAGGAACTTCATTTATAACCAAAGGAGCCTCACGATCCTCCACATTCTCCTCCACTGATTCAATATTCAAAGTAGAGACTACAAAGAGTCTCCACTCTAGCTTGTCTGGTGTCAATGTCATTGAGGCTGAAGCGAAGATTCCTTAGTATCCTTTTGATGTCTTCATTTCATGCAAACAATCGATAGTTTTCAATCTTTTTGTCCCTTATAACTATGCTTATGAGGATGCCAATCTATTGGTACAAACTCGTAGAGTGAAGAAAGTGCAGGTGGCATCTCCTGAGCTTCCCTGGATCTAGATCCTAATTGCATCTATGTCCAGAGACTTCAGAATCATAGAAATAAGATCTCCCTCCAAACTCTTTCGACTCTAATAGTAGGATATCTCTTCTAACTTCCAGACGGGTAGAATCAAAGAAGTTCATCGTCTTCCGCTCTTACTACGATGATTTTTCATGGAGCCATGAAACTAGATGTGCCCCCTGGAACCACACTAATTGAGTGACCTAAGGCAAAAAATGAGCATTGATTAGGGATACTTATGAGAAAAGGTTATATAACTGGAGTGAAAAGGGAAAATGTATCACCCTAAACAGTAGAGGAAATTAAGAGTGGAACTCATGGCACATTTATGTAAATCAGGTGAGTAATCAAGAGAGGGTCAAACCACAAGACCAAGGCAGAAAGTGTCGCCAAAATTGGAAACTTAACCGTGGGGAAAACACCCAGGAAGGGAGAAAAAATAGGAGACCAAACCCAACTCACCCTTTTAGAACCATATGGAGAAGGAGCCCAGATACTAAAGTTTGCATACCAAGATAGGGAAGTTAAAGGATACTCCCGTGGATTTAGAGCTTTGGAGTGATGAAGGTGACAATATTGCCACCAATTTGAAGGACGACCCCGAGCTTGTATAATGGAGGAAACAGATGAAGAATATTGACCTACTGACGGGATGATATAACTAACAAGATCATTCCAAACAACGGTTAATATGAATGAAACATTATATACCATAACCATAGAGTAATCATAAGAAAGGTGATTGGTGATTGAAAATGAAAAGTATACCATAAATACCAAAGCCCGCATGAGCTTGCGAGACGGGCTTCACCACCCCAATTGTTGTAAACAGTTTGCCACTGAGGAGAGATGTCCATGCAACTATAAAGATCATATGAGAATATAGTTACCAGCATGAGAGTATTTTCTATGGTGAATGTTGGGTCGCCGACTAAACATTTGGCATTCGTGACACACTCTTCAACACCTTCCAACCATTCAAATAGCATGCTCTCATCAATAATTGTGAATAATGTGATGTCAGAAATCTAGAGAGATTTCTCCAATCAATCCTTCATTAAGGTTTCCATTACTCCTCCCTGAGAGAGACAGTAAAACAATATACTTTCATACTTCCCTATAGCACCTACATGACTATTGCAATTATAGTGGCAAGATTGAGTGAGGTAACCCAGAAGCGTGGTTTCCAATGGGAGCCAAATGTTGATTCCCATCGAACATGTGGAAAGATTATAAAAGATATTAAATGTTTCCAAGCCTTGTGCCATTCTCCTCTTCAACATGTTAATCATTCATGTTGTTACGTTATGGTTTAGCAGGATGACCCCGATCGGGGATTGTTAATAATGTGGCCCCATATTTTTGTATTAAAATTTTAATTATGTCTATGTCATCCCTTTTTGATATCTCTGACCACGTGGTATCTAGTGTGAGTTGGTGTTCTCTACCCCCCCAATTTGCCAACGCATCTGCCACCTTATTCCCTTCCTTGTAGGTAATATGAGGAATAATGTAATGGAATTGAGGGAGACTATCATTAATACTAGATACTACATCATTCAAATGCCATCTCCTCATCATTTTTTTATTGGGGTAGAGTTGAAAGTTGTAACTAGGTTTAGTCTTCATAATATTTTATGTACTCTTGATATTATGCATTTGATGTAAAATAAAAAAGAAAATAATTTTTATTTTTATAGCATCGACTTCATGCCCAAATTTAATTTTCTTTGTAGGTCAAAACATCGATTGTGTGCTTCTAGGGTTTTATCATAGATTCAGGGAGTTAAAAGAGTCATTGTCATATGTAATAGACCCTATTAGACATACTGTATCAAGTCAAAAGAATTTATTTGAGTAAAAAATGTGTCAAATATTCCCTCCAAGGCCAAGTTGGCCTACAAAGAAGAAGTCAGCCTCATTAAGGGAAATTCACACTCCTAGAAAGCCTATATATAAGAAGCATTCGACCTCATTTGGAAGATACCACCAAGCAAGTTCGATCACAAGATAAAGAAGTATAAAACAAGAGAGAGGAGGGAAGGATAAACAAAGGTCTAGAAAACAACAAATCAGAAATTTTTGGGTCAATCTCTCTTACACGTGTGAAAAGGAAACTAGGTTCTTCGTAGCTATGAAGGACAAAATTTTAGATCTCCAAAGAAGGCCAAAATATGTGGTCAAAAGGAAAGACATATCATCCATTTGTCTAAGAAATAATAAGCAATCGAACCAAAGAAGAAATGAGGCCTAAATTAGCCTCTCTACCCCACACGTGTAAAGTTGCGAAAATTGCAGACCTACAATGAAGGACGAAATTTTTTGCTAGGGGTCGATGTTGGAGAAAGTTGTTGGATTCAAAGTTGCAGAAGTTGTTGGAATAACAAAATTTGTTGCTCATGAAAAGGGAAGGTTGATTTTGTCTTAGGGGGGTCTCAGTCTTAGGTTTAAAGGTCTTGGAAATCGTCATTTGAAGATTCTATAAGAAGAGAAGATTTTCTTGTGGGTTTTCCTCTCTAGGAGAGGTTTTTGGCCTGGGCTAGTAGCATACATCATGTGTTCATTTTATATATTGATCTTCATGTTTTAGTAGATGTTTGATTATAAGAACACCATAATAATTAGGAGAAAATGAAGCTAGTTATAAATACTACAAAGAACATCACAAGCAATTATCAAGTTAAGAGAAATCAAACGTATCCTAATTTCCCTAGATTTCTCAACATAGACTTAGAGATAAGGTGATAAGGAAAGGAAACTTGAAGATAAATCAATTTAAATAGGATACATAAGGACCAAATATAAAAGTAAGAACATCAAGGAGATATAGTCATCACATCACAAAGGCCCTATCATATTGAAGGAAGAACTCTTGGAAGAAGAAAAGAAGACTTCAAGTACCCCACCTCCATCTCAAAGAAAGAAGGAATCTACACATTTGAAGTATTTTTGGAAGCCTCCACATTATTTATCATCATCAAAGGAATCAAAATTATCTACCTCATATTGAAGAAAAGAACACATCTCAAGCATATTTGAAGGAATAAGAACATCTCTTCTTATGTTGTTTCTATTCACCAGTGACAACTCTTTTAGTTATTCAAGACAAACATACAACTAAGCACCTCCAAGCTAAAAGGAAAATAGGACTAATCCAAAACAAAAAACAGGACTAAGCTAGAATAGAAGTGGCAGGGTGCCAAGCAATTCTCATTTCGGGAAAGGCATATAGTAGGTTTATTGTTCCACCACCAATTATGGAGTCCTAGGATGAACAAATTCGGCTTAACCTTTTTTCCATGTCTTAGAGGGAGCATATGACATGGAATGGAATGTTCATGTAGTCTTATCCATTTATCTTAATTGGATTAGGAAGATTAAATTGGGAGGAGGGTCCTAAGTCAAGTGCAGAAACAACCTTTCTACGTTCATTTGTGCTATATAGTGGGTTAAACTTACTGAATATAGGCTTGGGTTCTCATTACGCTTTAGGGACCTCTCAATAGCATGCTTTGCTGCAGGGGATATACTTTCCCATAAATCATGCAGTATTCCTATGAACCCATGAGTAATGATGTAGTAGGTTCATTTTTTTATCTCCACCACAAGCAATGACTACATTGACATAGGCAGTCACAAGGTTTAGCATATAGTTGATTTGACCGTCATTCACAGACAACCATGAAGAAAATAAGCCTCCAACTTTAGAAGTTGTGATTTAGATCTTCACCAAACAATTTAAAATGGTGTTCTAGAGAAGCACATGTGATGGATGAAAACTTTGCATGTCTACCCCATGTCCATATTTAATTTAATTTATTATTTATTTTTAATTAAAAAATAAATTTTATTTCAATTATTAAAATGAGAGATGTGAGAGCATATGTGCATGGATGATGCATGCAACTCTAGACAGTTCTAAGGGGATGTCTCTTCTTGTATTTATTTCTCGATGTGGCTCATGTCTATATTCTCTTGATCCCATACCCATTCTTCATCATCTATGTGCTTATCAAATTTTTTTTTACTTCTCTTTCTATCTTCATGCCATATATATTTTCCATGGGGATATACTTTCCGTGATTCATAATGTAGGGGTACAGATTACTCATTCTTCCATTGGAATTAGTCATATAGTTCAATAGTTGGGTTAGCTGGGTCTACCGTCAATGTTTGATGGCACTAGCGAGATCTAATTCATACCAAAGAGAGAAAAATAGTGTAGTATCCTATGTGTGATATAACATATATGAAATATTTGCATATACATAAGTCATGTATAGAAGTTGCAGATATACGAAAGATATGCGCATATATGGAATATATGCATATACAAAAGATGTGTGCATATACAGAAGTTGTACATATATGCGTACATGCGTATATTTTGTATATGCACATATCTTCCATATATGTGCAATTTTTGTATATGCGCAGTTTCTGTATATGCTTAGCTTCCATATATGCACATATCTTCCATATATACACATATCTTTCATATATGCATAGCTTCCATATATGTGCAGATTTTGTACATGTGCATCTACTGTATATGTGTAACTTCTTGATATACACATATACGGAAAATATGCAGATATACATAAGAAACACATATACAGAAGTTATGCATATACAATAAAAACATGTCCATATACGAAAATTTGCATATATGAAAGTCACACAGATTCTATATGAAAGATATGTGCATATATGGAAGTTCCCCATATACGAAAGACACACATATACAAAAGTTGTGAATATATGCGTGTATGTGTATCTTTTGTATATGCGTATATCTTTCGTATATGTGTATCTTCCGTATATGCACAGCTTTCGTATATGCACATATCTTCCATATATGTGAAACTTTTGTATATGTGCATCAATTGTATATGGTGCAAACTAAAATGTTAACATATGTTGACTTTCAGAAAGGTAATAATTCCTAACATGCTAGATCCCCATATTATGAGATATAGAACCATTGCATGCCATTTTAAGTTTCGTCTATCCAACCATTTTTTGAATTTGTCCCCTATGACTTCCTTTCTCCATAAATCCAAGAGAGCTAGGGATATATCAACTTATTTCGATAAATACACATAAAATGGTCCCATCAAGAATAAGGGATAATTTACTTGACCATGAGATTTACGTAGAAAC
Organism: Pinus taeda; assembly: GCA_000404065.3. NCBI lineage: Eukaryota > Viridiplantae > Streptophyta > Pinopsida > Pinales > Pinaceae > Pinus > Pinus taeda. Next base: position 67,923 of record APFE031508511.1, on the reverse strand, counting down.
ACCAACTACAAACAATTATTTTTAGTTTTTATAACATGTCGATTAACACCAACTATATTAATAGAATACACTTGTGAGTTGTTCAAACTTTGGGTGAGCTCAACCTTTCCTCCCTCAATCTAAGTGTTTTCATCTACATGTCACAAATATTGATAGAGTAGTTCCTCTATCATTTCTTTAAATCCAAATTAATTCAATGGGACATTCATTCACCAAATTGTATATGACTTGCTACCTATTCAAATTCATTTAATGAGCATTCATCCAACCCTACTATTGAATATTCATGCCTTTTAAATTTTGTGAATCATTTAGAGTACATAATCCTAGCTCCTAAAGGTTAGAATGATGTTATGAGGTATGAAGTTGGACTAAATATAGGCAAATATGGCATTAGATGATGTTTGAACAACTAAGATAAATACATAAAATGTGTATATATAGAAGTTGTGTGACTTCCGTATATTCTAATCTTTTGTATATGCACAACTTCTATATACGTGCATATCAAGAAGTTTCATATATACAATAGATGCACATATACAGAAGTTACACATATACGGAAGATATGGACATATACAAACGCTGCACATATACGGAAGATACAGATATACTGAAGTTACACATATACGGAAGATATGAAAATATACGAAAGATATGCATATATGCACACCTTTTATATATGTACACATCCTCTATAGATATGTATCTTCCATATATGCACATATCTTTTGTATATGCGCAACTTCTGTATATGCACATACGATATAGAAGTTGTGTGACTTTTGTATATGCAAATTTTTCGTATATGCACATGTTTTTTTTTTTTTTTTTGTATATGCACAACTTTTGTATATGTGCTTCTTATGTATATCTGCATATCAAGAAGTTGCACGTATATAGTAGATGCACATACATAAAAGTTGCACATAATTATTGAGGATAATTAAGTATATAAAGTATGTACACAATTATTTTGTTCCTTTGATGGACTTGAGTCTAAATTATTGGTACTACCCTCTCTTAAGAACAACACTTATATCTAATCATGATACTTTGAGAAACACACATAGGATTTTATTTCATGTTACTCTAATATTTCATTCTAAGTACATCTGTATTATTGCAAATTGTTATCAAGATTTATTTCATTAGTTAGAATAAGTCATAGTGTTGCTTGTCACAAAGTCCAAATAACAAGCCCCTTGTAGAGAACCTACGTCTCTGTAGTTTGCAAACTCCATTTTTGGTTCCAGAAATAACAAATAAAACACTAATATATCTGTTTGCAATACCAGTTTTGGAATATAACAAAGAATAATTATTTGTTCATTTACAATTACCAGTTCTAGAATATAAGAAAAGAATAAATATTTATTCATTTACAAATATGAGTTCTCGAATATAATGAAAGAATACTTATTAATTCATTTACAAATACCAATTCTGGAATATAACAAAAGAGTAATTTTATTTATTCATTTACAAATACCAGTTATGGAATATAACAAAAGAATACTTATATGTTTTGGAATTAGGCTGCGAGGGAAAATTACAAAGGTAAAGCTAATTCCTCCCTACCAATGAGATTGGTACCTTTACCTAATCTCCCCCCATGCTAGTTTTCACTTCCAAAAAATAGTAAACAGAGACCCAACAAGGTCTATCCAAAGGAATCTTAGACTGAAATAAGTCTAGCCCATAAACTCACATACTCAACAAGTCTGACTTAGGGATTCCATTGGCCTCAACCAGCTCAAGAATACCCCATCGGTAGTGTCCTGCCTACCCTTAATAACGCCCTGTTCAAGGTACTACTTTATTTCTCTCTCCCTTAGTTTCCTCAAGCTTTTTCTCATGCTCTCTTGGCTTCTACTTCCCCAATTGAGATGATTTATCTCTAGGGTGGGAGTAATTGTCCCCTAACTATTTGGTAAATGAAACTTTTACTTAGTGACTTTTCCCTATAAATTATGTGGTTGGTCATAACCAATTTTTAAATAAAATCAAAATAATTTTAAATATTAAATTTTCCATCAGGCTTCCACACAGTCCAAAGTTTAGTGAGTTACTCCAGTCAAAGTAAATTAATTATTTACTTTTTATTGAGGGGTGTTACAAAAATAGAGTTACAATAACCTTATTTGACAACCAAAAGAGACATGTAAACACTTCCTAGAGCTATTCAAAAAGACTGGAGTCACAATATATACCATAAAGAGTTACATGCCAGATGACTATACTCCAAAAAAGAGACAAGGAACTACAAAATTGATGCTGCTAGGGAACCACTAGAAAAACATGCCAGGAATGCAACCAAAATGAGAGTTAGGAATTCCATTACAACCATGGAGATCAAATATAGGTGTGGGTGCTCATAACGCTTCAGGGACCACTCAATAGCATGCTTAGTTGCAAGGGATACACTTTCCCATGAATCAGGAAATATCCTATGAACCCATGGGTAATGTTGTAGTAGGCTCATTGTTTATCACCACTGCGAGCAATGACTACATTGACATATGCATTCATGAGGTTTAGCATATGGTTGATTTGATTGTCACTCACATACAACCATGAAGCAAATAAGCCCCCAATTTTGGAAGTTGTGATTTAAATCTATGCCAAACAATTTAAAATGGTGTTAAAGAGAAGCACATGGGATGGATGCAAACTTTGTGTGTCTATCCCATGTCCATATCTAATTTTATTTATTATTTATACTAGTTATTTTTAATTAAAAAAATTATAATTTTTATTTCAATTATTAAAATGAGAGATGTGAGAGCATATGCACATGGATGATGTGTGCATCTCTAGACAATTCTAAGGGAAGGTATATTCTTGTATTTACTTCTAGATGTGGCCCATGTCTATATTATCGTTTTCCCATACCCACCCTTCATCATATGTGTGCTTATCAAAACCAAATCTACTTCTTTGTGTATCTTCGGGCAATATATATTTTCCATGGGGATATATTTTCCGTGATCTATAATGCAGGGGTATGAATTACTCATTCTTCCATTGGAATTGGTAATATAGTTCAATAGTTGGGTTAGTTGGGCCTACCACCAATGTTTGATGGCACTAGCGAGATATAGTTCATTACAAAGAGAGAAAAATAAGGTAGTCTGCTACGTGTAATCTAGCATGTTAGCACTCCTTAGTGTCCCAAGGCTGAGAAAGGAGACCGACAGAGGTAACCTCAAACCAATATTTAGATTTGGTAGCTAGACCTACCGAATCAGAGAGGGATCTCTCAAGAATCTCATAGCCAATAAAATGACTAGGAAGGAAAATAGATCTTAGGCTAGATATTTAATTGAATAGGGTTTGAATTTAGGGTTTGCCGGACCGGGTCAGAGGTTTGGGAACTAGGCCAGGGTCTCTAAAGATCAGTTGCAAAGATACAATGTGGCAAGGTAGGTATGAATAGTGACATACTGGAGTTGTCATTGTGGTATAGGGTTGAAATAAGGAAGGATCAAAATGAGCATAAACTTGTGAATTCGTTTATCAGAAGAAAGAATACATGACATGAAAATATCATCAGAACAGAGCATAAGACTTATGAATCTTGTTAAACACCTATGAGATGATCACAAGAAAGCATAGATAAGGTAATAAGGAGAAATATATATTCAATTTGATGATAAAACAAATGAAAAACACTATCAAAAAGCCATACCAAAAGAATCCCAAGATAATAGCTGCAATTGCTTCTATTATTCTTGCAAAATGTACACTAGCTCCAAGCTTCTCACTCTCAAATGTCCAACCCTTGATTTGAATTAAATCAGGCTACATATAGATGAAAACTACATTCCCCCTCTTAGGGGTCGAATCCATCATCATAGGAACTGTCTACTTCAAAATATCTAACCATACCTAAAACTAAGGAGGTTAGAAACCAACTCCCTCTTTAGACTTAATTGACTTAATTGAATTTCAAAGCATTAATTACAATGGATTTGACATGAAATGACTCTCATCATTACTATGAAACTTAATTACATGATTTAAACTCATTAGAAGACAAATTAAATTGGAAAAAGTTGACTTTGACCAAGCAAAACTTGAAAATGGCTTTCCCATAGAAGCGCATCGTGCTAGTGCCAAAGCGCAACAAATTTTGGGGGGTCATTTGGAGGTCTTCTTGAATGATTTAGCTGCTAAAAATGGTATTGTTGGAAATATGAAGAAGTCTAATACACAATAGATTCATCAAGCATTGCAAAAACCTGATCCAAACTCCTAAAAAATGGACTTGAAGTTGAATTGTCCAAAAGCGCATTGAAAAAATAGGGGTCAAATATGGAGTGATATCTCTTTAACCATACCAATTTTTACCAAACTGGGAGAGGTTTTTCTATATAAGGTTGTTATGAAGAAAATGTCTCTCAGTTTTGTGAAATTAATTCCAATATTCTTGGAATCCATGCCACAAAAGAATGACTAAACTAGGCAATTAAATTGGAGAATTTGATTTTCTAAAATAGGCCTCCAAGAAAGTTTGAATATCTCCCAATCCATAAAACCTGTGTATAAAATGAAGAAGGTTATTGTGATTGTTTCTACCCTTAACAAAAAAACCCTTTTTTTTTCCAAAATTCATCTTAATTTTCTCAGAAACCTCTTTTTAAAATGATGACCAAAAACAAAGTCAAAAGCACGACGACTCTCTTGTAGCAACTTGTATTTTGGGCATATATCCTGAATCATAAAGTGTATTAAAAAACAAAGAGAGTTTATTGTGTTTGGGTATTTTATGAACAAAACCTTCCTCTAGTTTTTAAAAATGCTTTCCCATTTTTTTAGAATCGAATCTTGAAGTTGTTGCGGCATGCAGTTGCTGCATTTTTGTAGGATACTCTTGACCGTGTGCACAAAAGTTCAAAAATTCAAAATTTTCAAAACTTTTTGTTTCCTCCTTTACTGTTTAACTTGTCTTCAAATTTCTCAACATCAATGTGATATTTTCCCTTTTGATCTATCTTTCTTGCTGATTGGGGGTCTTCTTGTTGTTTACCTTGCTGCATTAGGGTTAACTTTAAGTGTCTATTCTCTTGCTTTAGGAAAGATACTGTAGTGGCCAATCTAGGGTGCTAGATTAGACTAGATTTATTATCGACCAGGACAAGTAAACTTCGAAGGATGTGTCTAAAATCTATCGAAATAAAGGATTCCTAACTAAGTGTTTGTTGTGATAGGCGACAATACTTCTTTACAGAAGGTTAAGATATGTTTCCACTCACCTTAACACTCAGATCACCTAGGTTATCTAACTGTCCTAAGGATACAGTGTATGGATAGACTGAGATTTTAATCCCCTTACAAGGATGCTATGCACAAAAGCTCTGTCTAGTTAACACTGAAGCATTCATAAAGAAATCAAAAGAACACTGAACTTTAAATGCATAAACAAATAGATTCTATGGAGATGCTTTAAAATATAACGATGGATCAAATCTCTTACAAGACCTGGTTCAATGATCTAACGATAAGATCTTCAAGCTATCACCATAAATACCATTTGTGAGAATTCATAATCAAATAGACAAAGTCATAAACATGGAAATAACATTAAACAATATGCGTTCTATGTAAATTCAAAAGCAGCTAAGGAAACAAAAATAACAGTATACCAATCCACACAGGGCCCGTCCACGTTTCAATGGTACACTGGAATGAACTCAAGCAACGAGAGTATTAACGCATAAACAATGCTGGAGTAAAACTGTAACTATATTCAAGCGCTGAATATTGCAATCACATACAGGAGTTTGGTTCTCAAAACGATACACAGAGATAATAATCGTAACTGTCTCTGAAAAAAATAAAAAAATACACAGTCTTTATCTGCCTTCCTATCTGAATCGAATGTACATTCATTAATCAAATGTTTCTACTTTTACAATGGAGTGATTTTTGGTCATTCTAATCTAAAACGATTCTCAAAAAAGACAAAATGAAACCGGTTTGGAAACCATGGCTTTTATTGCCTTTGTAACCAAAAGGCTGGGGTTTGACCCAGCGTTGACCGTATAACCAGGAGCTTTTGATCTGCTATAAAATCGATTTTTCTCCATGCATGTACATTCAGGATCTTGTTCCTATCCATTGCTTTGGATTTTCTGTCATGCCACGTGTCAGATGATAAACCATTTACAGGATGTTATGACTTCCTGTAACCTTTTTGTTGAAAATTCCTAATTTCTAACATAAAAATTCATAAATTAACTTTAATGCAAACTAACAACTATAATGCTATTAACTAATCAATTTCGATGGATATAAAGGGGTCTATGGAGGAAAACGATAAACAAATGATGATGTTTTTAGAATAAAAAGATGGTAATGGAATGGTACCAACATCTCCCCCAAGCTTAATGTCTTAGCATGTCCTCATGCTAACCCTGATGTGCTGCCTCTATACTCTGTCCCTGCCTGTACCTCTGCTGCCTTTAACAATGCATCTATGTTATTTTTAGCTTGGGCTTCCTTCTGGATGTGGAGCTCATGTTTCAAACTCTTGTATTTCTCCTTGAGGGCTTTCTTTTGGGTATACTATTTAGTTTCCCACTTGCAAATGTCAGTCTGTTCAGCCTTGAGCTCTTTAATTTGCTCCTTAAGCTTCTCATTCTTCTGCTGGGTTTTCTTACTCTGAGTTTTCAACATCTCATTCTCCCTCTTAATAACTTTTTCCAGCATGTTGGGCTCCATCAGTTCTTCTTTTAATTTTTCAATTTGCTTTTCTAGCCTCCTTTGTTTCTTAATTGCAGGTGGTGACTCCTTTCCTTGCCTATTGTTGCTCTCAAACTCTATTTCGGCTTCTTGTCCATGCTGTGAGTGAGCACTGCTCTCGATGTCCATCAGTGCATGTGCATTTTATTCGGGTTGATCTTCTTGTGGCTAGGTCTTTTGTGCTCTCCTGGATCTTCTTGTATAGGTAGTGAAAATTTTATCTTGCTCCATTTTCAGGGCAGCCTCTTGTCTCATCTTTCTCGTCCTCACACTGCTACTGGGATTTGTGCATAGGAATCTCTTCATCAATGCCAAGCATAAATCCTGAGTGCTCTTGCTGTTCTTGCTCATCCTCTCCATCTGATTGGCAATCAGGAATTCCTTCCATGTCTTGCCCCTTTTCTGCACTTCAAATTCAATGAGAATCTTAATTAACCCGAAATGATATAAGCTTTTGTCCTCATTACCTTTCTGCTTTTGGATAGTCTTTGACATCTTGGTTAAGCTTTGCAAGAGGAAATATGGTAAACTAATAGTGGACTTCCCCTTCAAATGTAACAAAAGTTTAATATGGTATAAATAGACTATGCTATGTCGACCCTCACACGTAACAAATTTTTTGATGATATACACCATTTCGTCCCATGGATGCATCAACCAGCTCCTTGGGATACCCTTCTTTCAGTTAACTGATGAAACCCTCGACCTGGACATGAATTGGGTCCATGCTTTCTCTTTTAATTGTTTTATCTTGAAGTACTTCTCTCCTTCTGTGTTGATCCCTAAGGACTATGCTATAGTGTCTTCTGAGACTCTAAATGAGAAATTACCTATCAACGCTTTCTCCCCATTAAATGTAAAGGAAAACTGTTTAGTCACTTCCTTGTTGCTCCCATTAAACTTCTCCAAGAAGGGTAGCCACTGTTTCTCTCTTAAAATTGCAATGCAGTCATCGTGGTACTGAGAACTATCAAATGTGTTTGGCTCTACTCTATTAGTCGTTTTGACAGAGAAACTCTTGCTCTAACCCTCTTCGTTTATGCTTATTAATTGAACAAGGGTATTTTGGTTTGTTACCTTTGCTTTTCGCTCCACACAACTGACCTGGTGGCGCCCTCTTTTCTTTGAAATCAGCTCCTTCAATGGCTTAAACAGTGACCGGATGACTGTACTTGAATTATGGCGGAGGTGGAAATTTGTGAGCCCAAATGCTGTGCTTTCCTTTCGTAGCACTTGCTGTTCTCGACCTCCGTTTTTAAAATCACAGCACTTGAATTGCTAATATGGAACACCCTTTTTACAACTAAGAATGAAATAGAATTTTAACAATTGACTCGACCCAATTCACTATAATAATAACAGAGCATATTCATAGTTCAATGACAGAGGAGTAGCTGTATTGGGTTGTGTGAATACCATCATGAAAACGCCGTAAGCATGTATGAAGTACTGGAGTGTAATAACGGATAGTCGCTTGCATGAGTCGACTTGGTCGAGCGATCATGTTATAACTTGGTCGATTCAAAATCAAGGCATGAAACCGTGTAATATTTATCTTCTCAATAGTTCACCACTTGTCCCCTATTCATTGGTTCTTGTCCGAATAAGGAGATGTTGGACCGATAGTAAGGTTTGATGGCCGATAGGGAGTGAATAACAAGGCTGGGAGGGTGGTATAATAGAGGATTTAAAAATCGTAGGAGAAGAATGGGGATAGGCCAGAGTGTTGGGAAATAGTGGGAATTAGGAATATGACAAGAGTGGTGGATACGTGGGTGTTTTTGAAATTGATTATAAGCAGTTATAGTCATCAAATTTAACACTAAATTAATCCAAGAATTTAAATGTTAAAAATAAAAATGATAACAATACTTTACACTTTTATTGGTTGATCAAGAGTTGAGTTGGCATGCATAGGTAGGATTTCTTGTTCAGATATGACTAATCTTTGTTGTCCATAACAGGTCCCTCTGAGATCTGGAGAATGTTTGTGCAACTTCTTTGAAATCTGGAAAAGAATTGTATGTGTGCAGCTTCCTTGGTATTTGGTGTTTGATGGAGCCTCGGTGCAAGCAACCTTTGAATCTCTGTTGAAACTTTGTTGAAGCTTTGCTGAAGTAGCTTGAGATAGCAGTATCTAACAGGTCCCTTTTATGTTTGTTGAACAGGTCCCTCTATTGTTGGGGCTGGTAACATGGTCTTCTGAACAGGTCCCACTGCATAGTGCTTAAATAGGTCCCTCTGATTAGAACAAAGACAAAAACAACTTCTTTATTGAAATACTAAAGTGCTGAAACAAACTCTTTGAGAATTTACAATGAAGAGATAAACTCTTTGAAAATTTACAGTGAGGGGATGAGATAAAAACAAAAATGTTGTTTCTTCTCCCCCACTAAAGCTTTGACTTGTCCTCAAGTCATTATTAAATCGATGAATCAACAAGAAACAAAAAGAACAAGGAATTCTTACAACCAAAGAGTTGGTTTTCAAGTAAGAATTCTGGGTTGGAGTGTGCCAGATTCTGTTTTTCACATCTAAACCATTATTATTATTATATTTATTATTTTTTTTTTTAATTTTTAATTTTTTTTTAGATATTTTTCTAAATGGAAATGAAATAAACCAAGGTAGAGATACTACAGCTGAAGGCTGCAATATCTCAACCTCCCTTTGCTGAGATACAGTTTGAAGAAAATCCTCCTTGGTGATGGGCTTATGACAGAGTTTCAACCTATGGCCATTGAAAAGAAAGGGGTGACCTTCTCCATCAATGGTAATAAGCTGGACTGATCCATTCTCATGAACTTGAACTATTTCATATGGGCCCATCCAATGTGTGGTAAACTTGGCTTTATGATCTCTGAATTTAGAGTCAAAGAGTAAAGCCCAATCTCCTTCTTTGAATTTTTTCTTCTTGATATGTGCATCATTCCACTGCTTCCTTTGTCTTTGCATGAGGAGTGTTGTGTCCTCTACTTGCTGCCTCATTTCATACAACTAGTTCAACTGCTGAATTCTTTCTTGTTGTGCTTCATTAAGATCAATTCCCAAATCTGTAGCCATCTTAAAAGTATGTATTTGAAACTCAATAGGAAGCATTACCTCTTTGCCATACACCAACTAATATGGTGTAAATCCTGTAGTATTCTTCCACGTGATTCTATAAGCCCAGAGTGCATCTTTGAGCTTCTCCTCCCAATTCTTTGTGTTCATTGCTACAGTCTTAGTGATAATTCCTTCCAATGTTTTATTTGTTGATTCCACCTGGAAATTGGCCTGTGGATGGTAAGGTGTACTTCTTCTATGCTTGATTTGATATTTTTCGGTGATGTCCTTAACTAACTTTGAAGTAAACTAAGTACCTTGATCTGTTACTATCTCCCTTGGTACTCCATACCTTACAAAAATTTCTTCAAAGAGGAAATTTACCACTGTTTGTTTAGTTGCTCGGACTAGTGCTTTGGCTTCAGCCCATTTTGTCACGTAATTGGTACATACTAGGATGTACTTCTTACCATTGGAAGTTGGATTGATGGATCCTATGAAGTCTAGAGCCCATTTTTCAAATGGCTCTAGGTGTACTTGAGGATGAAGTGGCATCTCATCTGTAGCTGTTGGCCTACCCATTCTTCGACAGCTATCACAAATATTCAGGTACTTCTTGGAATCCTTGAAAATAGATGGCAAGTAGTACCCAAGGCTAAGGATCTTGAATGCTGTTCGTTTAGCTGCAAAATGCCCACCACACGGTTCATCATGGCAACATTTTAAAATATCAATTATTTCATCATTTCTTACACATCGTCTAATAATCATATCATAACCAGTGTAAAATAAATCACCATTAACCCATGAGTATCGAGCACTTTGTTTGATTAGCCTCTTCTTTTCCTTTGGAGTAAAAGATGGAGGTGTTCTTCCTGTGGACAAGTAATTGGCCAAGTCAGCATACCAAGGATTCACTATTGAAATTGCAAATAAATTTTCATCTGGAAAAGAATCTTCAAGTGGAACAACCTCACCTTGATTTTGTAGTCTAGAAAGAAAATCTGCCACCTGATTCTCCTTACCTGGTCTATCTAACACTGTGATGTTAAATTCATATAACAATAACAACCATCCGGTAACTCTGCCACTAGTTACTGGTTTTTTCATTAAATGCTTAATGGCAGAATGGTCAGTATGTACAAAAACCTCATAACCAGTTATATAATCGGAATTTATTCACAGCATGTATGACTGCAAGCATTTCTTTTTCGGTGACTGTGTAGTTTAATTCTGCAGGTGTTATATTTTTGCTAATGAAATAGATGGCATAATGACAAGACTCCTCTTTTTGGCCTAATGAGGCACCTACTGCAGTATCAGATGCATCTGTAAAGATGTGAAATGGTAGGTTCCAGTTAGGTCCTTTTAAGATTGGTGTGGTTGATAACTTTGCTTTGAGTGTTTCAAATGCTTGCTGACAATTATCATTCCAGTTGAAAGGTGCATCTTTGGCTAGAAGCTTAAACAAAGATAAAGCTATTTGACTAAAATGCTCAATAAATCTTCTGTAATAGCTTGCATACCCAAGAAAACTTCTTACCTCTTTTTGAGTCTTCGGAATTGGCAAATCGACAATGATCTGGATTTTTGATGGATCAACTTTAATGCCGTGAGAAGAAATATAGTGTCCTAATACTATCCCTTCATTTAACATGATAAAACATTTTTCGTTGCTCAGGGACAGATTAGCTTAAATACATCTCTTCAAAACTTTTTCAAGATTCGTTAATGCATGCTCAAATGAATCACCATACACTGAAAAATCATCCATATAAACTTCAACACAATCATGAACTAAATCAGCAAAATAGCTAATACAACTCTCTAAAATGTAGCTGAAGCATTACAAAGTCCAAATGGAAAAACATTATAACCATAAGTACCCCAAGGACAAGTAAAATTGGTTTTGTCCTGGTCCTCTAAGGCTATCTTGATCTGGTTGTAGCCACTGAAACCATCAAGGAAAGAGAATGATGATTTCCCAGCTAATGTGTCTAGCACTTGGTCAGTAAATGGTAGTGGGAAATAATCTTTGAGGGTTGATTTGTTCAATTGTCTGTAGTCAACACAAATCCTCCACTTACCATTTTTCTTGGGCACTACTACCAATGGGGATACCCACTGACTGTCAGAGATAGGATAGATAAAATTGACTTTTAACAGATTTTGTAATTCCTCTCTAACAATATCCTGATGCATGGGGTTCATTCATCTCTGTGGTTGCCTCACTGGTTTGATATTTCTATCTGTATAAATATGGTGAGTGCATGTTTCAGGGTGGATTCCGTGCATATCGATGTAGTCCCAAGCAAATGCTTTTTGATATTTTCTCAATAATTGAATCAACTTCTCTTCCTGAGAGGAGTCTAGGTGAGTGCCAATATTCAATGTTTTTCCTAGACTAATCTCTATGGTCTTACTTTGTATGTTTGTGATGGATTGGATAGGAAAAATGTTGTGAAATGTTGTTTGCAAAGAATGAATGGTGCATGTTTCCTGAAAATTTTGTGCCAAAAGTTCATCTGCAGCATGGTATTGGTCATTCCTCAATTCTTCAGAAACATTAGGTTGAGAGAGGAACAATTCTACCAAATCATCATTATTATGTTCTTGAAAATCATAGATTTGGTTGATGCTTAAAATAGATTGAACTTCTACCTTATCATTGTATTTATCATCAAGCCATAAATTGCATGCTACTGCTGGTGATTTTGCTGATAGGTAAAGAGTGAGTTGTTTTCTTTCAGTTCCTCGTGAAATGATCATATTACCCGATCTACATCCTATGAATGCATCAACAGCTGCTAACCATGGTCTACCAAGGATGATAGGGTGTCCTCCTAAATTGGATTTTGGCTGAAGAACTAAAAAGTCCACTGGATACTCCCAAGGGTCCAGTGAAACAATTATGTCCTCCAAAATCCCTTCAGGAATCACTTTAGACCTATCAACGAGTTCTAGAACAATTGTTGTGTGCTGCAAGTTTGTGAGCTGGAGTGTTTTCATGGTTTCAAGAGTCATCACATTTATTGCGGCCCCAAGATCAATTAAGGTGTTTGGAATATGTATGTTGTTAATGATTGTAGTGACTCTGGGAATACCAGGATCAACATACCTTTCCATTGAAATGGTGTTTTTCATAAGGCCAGCTAAATGTCCAATAACATGAATGGTTTGTGGATCAACTCTTTTCCTAGTAGGCTTCTTAAGGCACAGTTCTTTGATGGCTTTAGTGTATATGGGAATGTCTTTTATGGCTTGTAGTAGCGGAATTTTTATATAGACATTATTTAGCTCATCTAAAACATCAAACTGTGGTATAGACATGGGAAGTTTAATTTGGACCAATCGGCCTGGAAAAGGTGGTGGATGCAATGGTTGCATTTGTTTGTGTTTGATGTCATCATTTGGTTTCCTTTGAATGGGAGTTTCATTTTCATTTTCTTCGTTTTCTCCTTGTTTTTCAACTGCTGGAGATTCTTTGTGAAGTACCTTCCCAGACCTCAAATTGATATTTTGCAAGGGTAATGTGGGATATGAGGGTCCCTCCTCTACATTGTAAGCTGGTCTCTTTGCTCTGTTATTTGGATTTGGTACAGGTTGAGCAGGGATTTGAGTAGGTATAGGAGGTTGTGGGTTAGATGGAAGTTGTAATTGTGGTGGATTTATTGGTGGAGGAGCAGGCAATGCTTGTTGAGTGGGTTGGGGTTGATGTGGGTAAACAACTTGCTGCTGAGGATATTGCTGATATGATTGAGGATATGGCGAATATCGCTGATGGTATTGTTGATATGGCTACGAATATGGTTGGTATAGTTGAGGGTATGGTGGATATTGTTGAGAGTATTGCTGAGATGGTCTCCATTGTTGTTGTGGGTAACTTTGGTGCTGCCGTGGCATGGGTACATTCCATGAATTCTAAGCATACATCTGATAATGAGCAGGAAATTGTAAATTCTGGTTTGGGAACATACCTTGAGGTGGAGGTCTTGGCTGCCATGGTCTTTTTGCGCCCATAAAATACACATTCTCCATATCTGTATTGGCTGCCACATTACAATTCTGCAAAACCTTAACTTTAGAGCAATGAAATATATCATGATTTTCAGTACAAAAGGCACAAACTTGAATGTTCTCTAATGGACAATCTTTTAAGGCATGCTTCTTCCGGCATTTCGGACAAAAGATAGCCATCATTTGATCTTCCTTCTCTTGTCTTTTCTTAGCTTTAAGAGTGTCAATTTGGGTCCCTAATGTACTCAACAGATCTGTTTTGAATTCCTCTAACAAATTTCCTATTTCAGCTCATGTGACACTAGCTGAAGTAGATTTTGTGGCTCTGGATGATATGGTTCTTTTTCCAATTTTTGTTTTGCTCCTAGAATACTTTTCACAAAGATCAGCAATTTCTTCGAAAGGTAAGGTGGAAATATCACCTTTTCCCATCAAATTAAGATCATCCAAGTATTCCTCTTGAATGCCCATCAAAAATATTGTTCTAATGAGATCAAGAGTCATGGATCGATGTTTTGACTTTTGTAAATTGTAAGTAAATCGTTCCAAGTACTCTTCTAGACTTTCATCCTCTTGTTGATTCATCCTAAAGATATCATCTTTAAAATACTTTGATCTACAATAAGGTTGGTATTTCCTTAGAAATATTCTTCGCATGCCATCCCAATCAGTTATTGCATGCTCACCAAGTCCCATGAACCATCTTAGTGCTGATGCATTTAATGTTGCTGGGAAGAGTCTAAGCCTATGGTCATCATCTGTGTAACCATATGTTCGACATACAATGTCAAACTCAAACAAGAATGAATCTGGGTCTTCTAAAGCCATCCCATAAAAGTTTGGTAACACAGAAGGAGGTATGTTTTTCATTTTTATCTCCTCATCATGATTGTCTTCTGGTTTGTGGATAGGAAATTTAAAGGTTGATTCTTCCTCCTCTCCTTGATCATGTTTTTGTTCAGGAGTGGGTCTTCTTGCTGATCCTCCTCCTTCCTCAGCCATTTTTATAGATTCCTCTGGTGATTTGATTGTTTGTTCAGTATCACTCATTCCAAAGAGTTGTTCTAGAGATTATTGAGTTATTTTCTTACTTTCTCTCTTTGTAGAAGATTCAGGGAGATGTTTCTTTTGAGATTCGTGTGCCAATAGGATTTGTCTCTCAATAAGTGTAAGTCTTTGGCTTGATTTGTGTTTATCCTCTAATCTTTGTATGGTGGTTTCCTCAGCTGGTATTGTGTGTTCAGTTTTTCCCAAAGGGTCTACTCCTGGTGATGGGTTATTTTTTGGATGGGGGGTTTTTGTGAATCTACCTCTATTATCTCTAGATCTAGGCATAAGCAAACATGATTTCTAAAGTGACAGTCAAATCTATGTTGTGTTTTTTTTTTTTTTTTTTTTTTTTTTTTTTTTTTTTTTTTTTTTTTTTTTTTTTATATATATATATATATATATTTTGATTGATTTTTTCGAAATCCTCTAACTACGCCTCCCCAACAACGGCGCCAAAATGTAGTGGCCAATCTAGGGTGCTAGATTAGACTAGATTTATTATCGACCAGGGTAAGTAAACTTCGAGGCATCTGTCTAAAATCTATAGACATAAAGGATTCCTAACTAAGTGTTTGTTGTGATAGGCGACAATACTTCTTTATAGAAGGTTAAGATATGTTTCCCCTCACCTTAACACTCAGATCACCTAGGTTATCTAACTGTCCTAAGGATACAACGTATGGCTAGACTGAGATTTTAATCCCCTTACAAGGATGCTATGCACAAAAGCTCTGTCTAGTTAACACTGAAGCATTCATAAAGAAATCAAAAGCACACTAAAATGCATAAACAAACGGAGTCTATGGAGATGCTTTAAAATATAACGATGGATCAAATCTCTTACAAGACCTGGTTCAATAATCTAACGATAAGATCTTCAAGCTATCACCATAAATACCATTTGTGAGAATTCATAATCAAATCGACAAAGTCATAAACATGGAAATAACATTAAACAGTATGCGTTTTATGTAAATTCAAAAGCTGCTAAGGAAATGAAAATAACAGTATACCAATCCACGCAGGGCCTGTCCACGTTTCAATGGTACACTGGAATGAACTCAAGCAATGAGAGTATTAACGCATAGACAATGCTGGAGTAAAACCGTAACTATATTCAAGCGCTGAAGATTGCAATCACATACAGGAGTTCGGTTCTCAAAATGATACACAGAGATAATAATCGTAACTGTCTCTGAAAACAAAAAAAAAGATACACAGTCTTTATCTGCCTTCCTATCTGAATCGAATGTACATTCATTAAGCAGATGTTTCTGCTTTAACAATGGAGTGATTTTTGGTCATTCTAATCTAAACCGATTTCCAAAAAAGACAAAACGAAACCAGTTTAGAAACCATGGCTTTTACTGCCTTTTAAACCAAAAGGCTGGGGTTTGACCCAGCGTTGACCGCATAACCAGGAGCTTTTGATCTGCTGTAAAATTGATTTTTCTCCATGCATGTACATTCAGGATCTCATTCCTATCCATTGCTTTGGCTTGCCTATCATGCCACGTGTCAGATGATAAACCATTTACAGGATGTTATGACTTCATGTAACCTTTTTGTTGAAAATTCCTAATTTCTAACATAAAAATTCATAAATTAACTTTAATGCAAACTAACAACTATAATGCTATTAACTAATCAATTTCAATGGATATAAAGGGGTATATGGAGGAAAAAGAGAGACAAATGATGATGTTTTTAGAAGAAAAGGATGGTAATGGAATGGTACCAATAGATACCATGAAGTTTTCTTTTTCTAGATGATACTTCAACTGTTTAATCTATGCATCTTTGTCTTACATCCTGTTATGACTTTTATTTTGATAATAAACCCTAGTTTGATAGGAGTGAAGGGTAGGGTACGATTGGGAAAACAAGGGGAAAAGGGCAGCTAGTTTAGGTAAGAGAATAAAGGGGATAGGGATTAGGGAAATTTGTGAGAAAAATCTAAAGGGAAGGGATAGATGTTAGTGACACTGGGGAAGTGGAATTTCTTGAAATGGATGAGGGGAAGTGGGGAAAAATCCCAAAACATAGTCCTAACCCAAAAGTTGGCAAAAGCACAATGTGGGCTAGGGTTTTAGCGAAAAATAATAGAAACGAGGAAGATGAATGTGGGAAATGGTTAGGGGAGGTATATGAAGTATGAAAAAGGATGTCAAAATAGGAAAGCGAGGGTATTTCTCACTAAAATGAAGCAAACACCAATCTAACCCAACAGCGCAATGAAAAACCCTAGGAGAGGGATTTCACCACTTGCTGAAGCAAATTCACTGAATGAGAGTTGATGAGAGGCTATACTTACTTGTTGAGAGTGTCTTAAACTTGTAGAATGTTGATTTAACCCTCTTGTTTCTCCTTTGGCCTCCAAAAACAAAAAACGCATTGAGCTAGCAGAAGCGCAACATGCCTAGCCAGAAACACAATGTGCTAGTTGTTTAGGGCTTGAGGATGGAATTGTGAAGTCTCTGAATGCTGAAAAGATGTTGAATGGTGGATGAAAGCTATAGGAAGACATAATGGGGTATTTGAATGCTTTGGATGGTCTTTTATAACTTGAAAAGTTGATTTTTTCTTTGGTGATGGAATGACATCATCGTGTCTTTTTGAGAAATAATGAGATGAGGTATTGTATTGCAGCTTTGTAACTTTATTAGGAAAATTTACATCTTCATGAAGAGTGTGTAATTTTTGGAATCTTTTTAACACTTTCCCTAATTACTAACTCCCATGATGACTTTGGTGATGACATGACTCCTAAATGACCATGAGGATATGGCCTAATAATGACACCAAATGAATACCTAAAACCATGATTAAGGGCCTTTGAAACCTTGCAATGATATGATAACCTTAAATGATGACCAAGACACTCTTCTAGTGACATATCACAAGGAGTGATGACAAGACCATGATAACATTTTATAACCATGAGCATGGAGGGAGTAGTAATAAGATCTAGACACTGACCAATGATCAAATTTTGTTTGAAAATTTATTTGAAAATATAAAAATTTGACCTAATGACCCTATCAACCACATGGAAAGAATACATTTGATCACTGGTGACTCATAGACACTAACATAGCATATATGAAATATTTTCGTATACGTAAGTCACACACCTTCTATATGAAATTTGTGGATATACGGAAGATATGCGCATATACAGAAGATGTGTGTATATACAAAAGTTATGCATATATGTGTATTTTCCATATATGCAGATATCTTCCATATATGTGTAGTTTATGTATATGCTTAGCTTCTGTTTAAACACATATCTTCCGTATATGCGCATATCTTTGGTATATGTGTAGCTTCCTATATGCGCATATCTTCCATATATGTGAAACTTTTATATATGTGCATCTACTGTATACGTGCAACTTCTTAATATGCACATATACATAAGAAGCACATATACAAAAGTTGTGCATATACAAAACAAATGTGCCTATATGAAAAATTTGCATATACAGAAGTCACACAGCTTCTATAAGAAAGATATTCCCATACAAAAGTTGCGAATATACAAAAGATATGCGCATATATGGAAAATATGCGCATATATGGAAGATACATATCTAAAGAAGATGTGTGTATATATATATGTTTTTCATGTATGCATATATGCGTATATTTTTAAATGCACATTTCTTTCGTATATGCATAGCTTCCATATATGTGTATCTTCCATGTATGCGCAGCTTCCGTATATGTGCATATCTTTTGTATATGTACAACTTTTGTATATGTACATCTACTATATATGTGCAACTTCTTGATATGCACATATACAGAAAATATGCATATACGAAAGTTATGCATATACAAAAAAACATGTGCATATATGAAATATTTTCATATACAGAAGTCACACAACTTCTATATATACACATTTTATGTATTTATCCTACCTATTCAAACATCATCTAATGCCATATTTGCCTATATTTAGTCCAACTTCATACCTCATAACATCATTCTAACCTTTAGGAGCTAGGATTATGTACTCTAAATAATTTGGACAATTTAAAAGCCATGAATATTCAATAGTAGGGTTGGATGAATTCTCATTAAATGAATTTGAATAGGTAGCAAGTCATATACAATTAGGTGAATGAATGTCCTATAGAATTAATTTGGGTTTAAAGAAATGACAGGGGAACTACTCTATCAATCTTTGTGACGTGTAGATGCAAACACTTAGCTTGAAGGAGGAAAGGTTGAGCTCGTCCAAATTCTTTAGGTTTGAACAACACTCAAGTGTATTCTATAAATATAGTTGGTGTTAATTGACATGTTATAAAAACTAAAAATAATTGGTCATAGTTGGTGCTTTTCTGGAAATCTCATGGTCAAATGAATTATCCCTTATACTTTTTTTTTTTAACATGATCGTTTATTGATATATTATAAAACTTCAAGGAACGAGTCCTGGTACATAAGATGAGAAAAACAGAGAGCGGAGGATCCAAAATGGGTATGCAGATCCTTGATCCTTGTCAGAGGACTTGTGGATTGAGATTTGGAAAAGGAAACGACTATATTGCCGAACAAACAGGCCTACTAAGAAGCAAAATTTACAAGACATAGACAGGTTATATTTGTTGGTTTACAGAATCGTGGGGCTGAGGCTGCTTTTTCTCGCTGAACTTTGTCGAGGCCTCTGTGTGCATACTTTGTGTCATTTCTTTTATGTGTGCAATCGCTTCTTCCAGATGGTTGCATTTTTCTTTCAGTCCTTCAATCTCCGCTTTCTGTTTCTCCAGCTTCTTCCTTTTGGATTCGCTGTCAGCTTGGAATTCTTCTTTGAGGTCGTTGAAGTGTTTAACGAAGCGGGCGATCATAAAACAGTGGGCTTTACACAATGTACAGGTGCTGTTTGTGATTACTCGATCCAAAGGGTTCTCGGCAGTATCACGCTCCACAAGATTCTCAACCATTTCAATATCGTTTTTGAGGAAGGCTTGAGGAGAATGGGACAGAGGGATATTCAGAGGGGAGCTGAACAGAGAGGAGAGATGGAGGGAAGAAGGGGAGATATGACTGATAACGAGGGCCTGAGGCACTGAGAGGAGACCACCTTTCGACAATAGAAGAAAGAGGAGGAAGGGGTAGAACAGGGGGGGGGGAAGAGATCTGGGGGGAAAAGGGTGGAGGGGAAGGAGAGCGCTGTTCCAAACAACCAGAGAGACTGTTAGCAGGAAACTAAAAAGAAATGCAAAGGACACTGCGATTACCACTGAGGTCGTAGGGAGGCAGCCTTCTTCCAGAGCTGATCACAGAGCCCGATCAAGAGCTGGGGGACGCCTGGACCTTTCTGGAGAAGATCGAACCTTTACTATTTTGATCATGCAGAACTGGTGCTCTGAGCTGAAGGGAAAGAGAGGATCCCTGCTGAATAAATAGGAGGACGAGGGACTGGGCATTTACATCTGGGGCAAGAGTCATAAGCATTTTGCTGATCATGTGATCATGGCGAGGATTTTTTATGCAGTCGGGATAGATTTTGATGAGACTGGAGCCTAACTTCTGCTTGGGATTATCACGAGAAATCTGACTGAGGTTGAACCCGTACCTAATTGTAATGTCAGAGGAGATATTCTTTGCAGCGTTCAGGATGAGGAGGATGCCTATGTCAGGAGGGATGAAGTCTGAGGGCTGCTTTTCAATTTTGGGAGGAAGGACTGACGGGATAATGAGATGACTGAAATGACCGAAGTTTAGAGGAGTTGCTAATGGATGGATCGGGTTACGGGATTGGCTTGACATAGTTATGATCATTCTCTTGGACCTGGCCAGTGATTCTATTGACTGCCCTGTTGGCAAGGGAGTCAGCTTCTGTGTTATTGTTCCTCAGTACATGTTTGAAACTGATCTCTCCCATGTGTCTTACATTATTCATAGTCCTATGCTTGATGTTGCTGAGAGCTTTTTTTTTGAAGTCACCCCTGGTAGCCAGTGCAACGATTACTATTGCCTTGTCGCCCAAAATGATTGGGTTCTGGATTTCCATCCACTTCAGTATGCTTGTGCCTAATAGGAGGCTGTAAGCCTCAGCCATATTATTAGACATTTGGCCCAGGCCCCATTCATAATTTATGAGAATTTTGCCTTGCTGATCTTTTATGATTCCACCTGCCCCTGCTTTCCCCGGGTTGATTTTTGATGCTCCATCAAACTGGAGAGTAGATCTCTTTTGTTCATGTATCCATTGATTTATGTCTTCCTTTGTGCCCCTTAGTTTCCAGTTGTTCCCCCTCTTGCCAAAAGTGGAGGGGGCTTTCTTATTTTTGTCATAACTTAGGGAGAATTTATTGAACCAGACTTCCTCGTCTTTCTGCCAATTGGATCGATCCGGATGAGAGACGTAGTTGGCGCTTATTATCTCTGAGACAAGGCCCATAGTTTTTGCCAAGGTACGTGCAGGGTTTGGCTTCTGGTTGTTGAAGATGCAGTTATTCCTAGTAAGCCAAATTTGCCAGCAGAGCCTTGAGGGGATGCATTTCCACAATCGGGTGATGATAGCCTTGCTTTTCCTAGGATGGGGGTAGCATTTCTCCTAGTTTTTGTGGAGGGTAGGAAGTTGGTCGAAGGTCTCTCTTATATTCAAAGGACTAGTAATTTGGTTCCAACATCTTTGGGCATAAGGACAGGTTAAAAAGAGGTAATGGCTACTTTCCTCCTCAGCACGACAGAGACAACAAATTAAGGGGCCAGGAATACCTTTTTTTTTGAGGTTCTCGGCCGTAAGGATCTTGTCTTTGAGAAGAGTCCAGTTGAAGAATTTGACCTTTGGAAGGCATTCTGATTTTCACACCACTGTACAAAGATTCCAGTTGTTGATAGTAGAGCTTGCTTGAAGAAGTTTGTACCCATCTTTTACTGTGAAGTTCCCACCAATAGGATCCCAAATGAACCTGTCTTGAGCCTCTTTGTTTATGGGAGATGAGCCCGAAAGGGAGATCTTGAGGTCAGCCCATTGATCCCTGAGGTTATTTGGGATAGGAAGATCCTTCCAAGTGAGCCAACTATTTTGATCCCATAGGGAGATGTCGTAGAGAGAGTTCAGGTTTCTTGCTTCCATCCAATTTTTCAAGGTGCTGAACTGTTGAAAGAGATTTCTTGGCTTCGTGCCCATAATTCTGTCCATCCATATATTTGTTTCTTTTCCATTGCTCGGCGATTTTGAGATGTGATTTTTGAATTTGGGGAGGACATTTTTGATGAGTTTCCAGACTGGAGTGCAGGATCTTTCTACGATTACCTCAGAGAGGACATTAGAGTTCAGCCCATTGAAATATTTCCTCTTCATAGCCTCCACCCACCAGGAGCCATTCCCTGTGAGCATTCTCCAGATTAGTTTGAATCCCATTGCTTTGTTAGAGAGACTAGGAATTTTGATAGCTAAGCCCCCTTTCTCGAAGGGGAGAGTAACTTGATCCCATCTGACTAGGCTGAATTTTTTCGAGTCCTGCTTCCCTCCCTACCAGAGGAAGCTTCTCATTATTAACTCCATATGCTTATGGGCACTAGTTGGAGCCAAAGTAACTACATATTGGTATATGGGGAGAGCGGAGAGGAGGGCTTTAATGAGAGTAGTTCTTCCTGCCAAATTTAGCCAGGATATCCCCCAGCTATGGAGAAGGCCCCTCATTTTTTCAATGTGCTTGACCCAGATTTCGGACTTAACTATTTCTTTTGCTAACGACAGACCCAAATAAGAGAAATGACTCCAATTCCTTTGAACTGGGATGTCCATAATCAGGGAGATTCTTTGCATGACTTGAGGAGGGACATTCCAGGTGTATATTTTACATTTTTTGTTGTTTAGCACACCCCCTGATGCTGCCAGGAAGGAGTCCAGGGTTTTCTTGAATCTTTTTGCCATTAAGCTAGAGGCTCCTCCTATTAAAAGTGTGTCATCCGCAAAGAGCGAATGGTTGATTTCTTTTATCCCTCTCTCTATGCTGATCCCTGTAATCTTCTTTTGCTTGCGGAGTTTTTCCAGATGAATGCTCAAGGTTTTAGCCATAATGATAAATAAGAAGGGAGAGAGAGGGCAGCCTTGCCTCAGACCCCTAGTGCTTCTGAAGTAGCTGTCGGGTCTACAGTTTATGAGGGGGGCAGTCCAAGGGTTTGAAATGCACTCTATGGTGATGCTTGTGAATTTGCTGGAGATCCTGAATTTCCTGAGGACATCCACGAGGAAGTGATGGTCGACCCTGTCAAAGGAGTTTGCCATGTCCAATTTTATAATCATGCCTCTTTCTTTTCTGTTGATGCTGCTGTGTATTGCTTCTTGAATCAATATAACATTGTCTTTTATTTGTCTATGGGGGACAAATCCGCCTTGATTCTCTGATATCAAGTAAGGAAGGAGCGTTTTTAGCCTGTTAGCCAGAATTTTAGTTACAACCTTGTATGATACATTATAGAGAGAAATAGGTCTAAAACGGTCGAAGGAGAGGGGATTGAGGTCCTTGGGGATAAGAGCTAGGTGGGAAGCTTTAGTGTTATTCCCCATCTTGAATATTTTGAAGACATTCTTTACCATCCTGACATAATATTTTTTTATAGTGTCCCAGTGAGTCCTGTAGAAGGCTACTGTGAAACCATCGGGTCCTGGGGCCTTATCCAGTTGCATGCTAAAAATCGCCAACGTTATCTCCTCCTCAGTGACATCCTGGTCCAATTCTCCATTTTGCAGTTCAGTAATTTTGCGCTCAACTGGGCTGAGAAAATCCGTGTTGTTCGAAGTCTGGGGGACTGCTGATAATAATGCTTTGAAGTGGTTGTGCGCTGCCTTTTTTATTTCCTCTTGTTCACTGATTTCTTTCCCCTCTGCTATGATTTTATCAATTTGATTCCCAGCCCGTCTGATCTTTATGTTGTTGTGGAAAAGGGAGGTGTTTTTGTCTCTAGCTCTGAGCCAAAGGCACCTCGATTTCTGTCTCTGTTCTTCTTCCTCCACTCTATTTTGCCTGTAGAGCTCCCTGAACATTTCGTTTTCTTGGGATTGGTCTTCCTTTGTGGATTGGTTATCCTCTTTTTCCTGATTCCACTGCTCCATTGGCTTGTGTAGATCTACTCTTTTTTTATTTTCCAATGCAGTGTTCGCTTTTGCCCACTATTTTATTACTGCTCTTAAGGTTTTTAGTTTTGTTTCCCAAATGTAGTGGGGCGAACCAATGACTTCATTTGCCCAATGATCTTTGATGAGTTTTCGAAAGTCTTCCTTAGAGTCCCAGGCTTTATTGTATTTGAAGGGAAGGGGACCAAGATTTCTTCCCTCGTCGAGGATCAGAACCACGGGTTTATGGTCTGAGGCTAAGGCGTGGACAATTTTGCTTTTGATTGAGGAGAAGCCCGAGATGATTCTTTCATGAATTAAAATTCTGTCAAGTCTCTCTTTGATGTTGTGGGTACCAATTCTCTTGTTTCTCCACGTGAATTTGCCATTGTAAGGGGGAATATCAATAAGGTTGTGAGTTTGGATTATCGCTTCCAGTGAGTCTCTTGAGGGATTAGCGAGGAAATTCCCGCCTATTTTTTCCTCAATGTTCCTTATTAGATTTAGATCTCCACCCAAAAAAAAGTTCCCGTCTTGAGAGGCCTGCAGTTCTGAGTTTATGGAATCCCAGCAGAGAACTTTGTCCCTGTAGTGGTTCGGGGCGTAGATGTTGTAGACGGTGTATTCTTCTTTTGAGACTCTATTTTTGAGAGTTGTTCTTACCCACCAATGGCAAGATTTTTGATCGGTGAGCTCCCATTTGTTCTTGTTCCAAAGGGTTCCTATTCCTCCCGAGGCACCTGCTGCATCTATGGCTATACCAGTGAAATTTTTGTATCTTTTTGTGAGGTTCTGAAAGTCTTGCTCAGATATTTTGGTCTCCTGGATGAGGAAGAGATCTGGCCACTCTTGATTGATTAGATCCCGAACTGCGTTGGATTTTAGGGAGGATCCCAACCCCCTGCAATTCCAAGAGACCAATATCATTACTTACTTATTTTTGGATGACCCCCGCTCCTCTCCTTTGCCTTTTCCCCACTTCCTTTTTGTTTGTCCAGGAATGAGTCCATCGGCTGTTGAGTTCCAGTGGCCATTTCTTTTGTTGCTCTTTCATCTCTGATCTCTTTGTTTGACTTCCTGCCTGCTTTTCTCGGAGGGTCTGAAGTGAGACTAGCTTCTTTCATTTTGTTTCTAGTGAGGATGAGACCTATAGTTGGGGGGGGAGATGATGGGGGCAGTGAGGGGGAGAGGATGACAGCGAGGTCAGTGGCTCGGGGAGAGGGAGGGGGTGGGAGGGGATCTTCGGATGATAGGAGTTCAAAGGTGTTAGATGATGAGGGGAAGGGCTGGGTTGATATAGGAGGGGGGGGGGAGGGGCAGCTTGGGGTTTTGAAGGAGGCTTGGAACTTGGACCTTGCAGAGGATTTGATTTCTTCTTTTTAACTTGCTCCCATGAGCCTTCAGAGGTTTCAGCGTTTTCATTAAACTCATTTTTTTTTAACTTACTACATCTATTTGCAAAGTGTCCATATTCGTGACATACCTTGCATTTGAAGGGTAGTTGCTCGTAGTCTAGTTGTTGGATGTGTGTCCAATGGTCTACTTTGATCTTGATGTCTTCCGGCAGGCCTTTCCCTAGATCGAATTCAACACAGATCCTCACACAAGCATGCATATTCTCCTTTGGTTCACATCTATCAATGTATTTTCGGACCGCGTTCCCAATGGCCTTTACCGATTCGTCTCCCCAGCAATGAAGGGGGAGGTGGGGTAGACGGACCCAAACTGGGACTGCATTTGGGATGTCCATTTCCGGATCGAAGTCGGGAGACCATCTGTTCAGCTAGAGGCCCCTAGAGTCCATGAAATAGGGGCCATTTCTAAAAATGAGGTTCTGGTCCTCTTTGGATTCAAAAAGAAAAGTGTAGAAGCCCTTTCCACATAATCTGATGGCTATTTTCCCTTGTATTATCGCGTTCTAGTTGCGTTCCACCCATTTTTGGACTGTTCGGGGGGAAGGCCATAGACCAGTGAACTGACCAACAAGACCACTCTCAGCTAGGGCGATTGCTGCCTTCCTCGGGAGGCTGGGAGGAAGGGAAACTTCAGGGATTTCATCTAGTTTCTTGATAAAATTGGAAGCAGAAGGGTGGATTCTTGAGGAGACATTCTCAGGGATAAGAGATGTGAATTTTTTTTCATTGTCTTCAAAGTCTGGGGACGAGGAAGGATCAGTCCCAGACATGGCGGCGGGGGAGGGGCAATACGGAGCCGGTCCAAGAAAAAAGAGGGGGAGGTGAAGATGTAAGAGGCTGCAGAGCTAGGGGCGGGCAGGGGGCCCAAGAGGACCGTGGGAAAGGAGCCCAGGGGGGCCTGCAGGGTAGAGACAGGCCCAGCAGCAGAGTTGCCATGCGGCCTGGAGGAGGCGAGGAACCAGTCAGGGGGCGGCCGCGCGGGAGCTCCGATTTGAATTCACGTTCAAATGGCTAATTATCCCTTATACTTGATGGGCCTATTTTCTGTGTATTTATCAAAATAAGTTGATATATCCCTAGCTCTCTTAGATTTGTGGAGAAAGGAAGTCATAGGGAACAATTTCAAAAAGTGGTTAGATATAGGAAACTTAAAATGACCTGCAACGGTTCTATATCTCATAATATGTGGATCTGGTGTGCTAGGAATGCTTACCTTTCTGAAAGTCAAGATATGTTAACATTTTAGTTTGCACCATATAAAATTGATGCACATATACAAAAATTTCATATATACGGAAGATATGCACATATACAGAAGTTGCACATATACAAAAGATATATGCATATACAAATGATACACATACACGCATATATGCACAACTTATGTATTTGTGTATCTTTCATATATGCATAGATTCTG
The DNA here is from genome assembly GCA_000404065.3 of Pinus taeda. NCBI lineage: Eukaryota > Viridiplantae > Streptophyta > Pinopsida > Pinales > Pinaceae > Pinus > Pinus taeda. The sequence goes on along the minus strand of APFE031508511.1, from coordinate 41,141 downwards.
TATATGCGCAACTTCCATATATGCACATATATTTCATATAGAATATGTGTGACTTCTGCATATGCAAAATTTTCATATATGTAAATTTTTTTATTTTATATGCACAACTTCTGTATATGTGCTTCTTATGTATATGTGCATATTTTCTGTGTATGTAGATATCAAGAAGTTACACATGTATAGTAGATGCACATGTACCAAAGTTGCACATATACAAAAGATATGTGCATATATGGAAGTTACACATATATAAAGTATATGAGTATATACAGAAGATATGTGCATATATGAAAGATATGCATATACAAAACTACACATATACATAAACTACACATATACAGAGGATATGCACATATACAAAAGATACGCATATAAGGAAGATACACATGTACGCATATATGCACAACTTCTATAAATGCACACATCTTCTATATATGCATATATTCCGTATATGCACATATCTTCCATATATCCACAACTTTTATACATGATTTGTGTATATGCAATTATTTCATATATGCTAGATTGCACATAGCAGACTACCTTATTTTTCTCTCTTTGGTATGAATTATATCTCACTAGTGCCATCAAAACCTAGTTAACCCAACTATTGAACTATAATACTAATACCAATGGAAGAATAAGTAATCCGTACCCCTGCATTATGGATCACGGAAAGTATATCGCCATGGAAAATATGTGTCATGAAGATAGAAAGAGAAGTAAATATGTTTTTTATAAGCACATAGATGATGAAGAATGGGTATGGGATAAGGAGAATACATACACGAGCCACATCTAGAAATAAATACAAGAAGATACCTCCCCTTAGAATTGTCTAGAGATGCATGTGTCATCCATGCACATATGCTCTCACATCTCTCATTTTAATAATTGAAATAAAAATTATGATTTTTTAAACTAAAAATAAATAGTATAAATAATAAATAAAATTAAATATGGACATGGGATAGACGTGCAAAATTTTCATCCATACCATATGCTTTTCGAGAACACCATTTTAAATTGTTTGGTGAAATTTTAAATCACAAGTTCCAAAATTGGAGGCTTATTTTCTTCATGGTTGTCTGTGAATGACGATCAAATAAACCATATGCTAAACCTAATGACTACCTATGTCAATGTAGTCATTGCTTGTTGTCGAGATAAATAATGAGCCTATTACATCATTAATCAAGGGTTCGTAGGAATAATGCATGATTTGTGGGAAAGTATATCCCCTGCAACAAAACATGCTACTAAATGGTCCTCGAAGTGTAATGAGCACCAGCCCCTATATTCAGTAAGTTTAACCCACTACACAACATATATGAACACAGAAAGGTTATTTCCGCAATTGACTTAGGAACCTCCTCCCAACTTAATATTCCTAATCCAATTAAGAGAAATGGATAAGGCTGCATGCACATTCCATTCCATTCCAAGTCATATTCTCCCTCTAAGACATGGAAAAAAAGGTTAAGACCAATTTTTTCATCCTAGGACTCCATAATGGGTGGTGGAACAATGAACCTACTACAAGCCTTTGCCAAAATGAGAACTGCTTGTTACTGTGCCACTTCTATTTTGGCTTAGTCCTATTTTTTTGTTTTGGATTAGTCTTATTTTCTTTTTATCTTGGAGGTTCTTAATTGTATGTTTGTATCGACTAGCTAAAAGAGTTGACACTAGTGAATAGAAACAACATAAGAAGAGATGTTCTTCTTCCATCAAATATGCTTGAGATGTGTTATTTTCTTCAATATGAGGAAGATCACTTTGATTCCTTTAATGATGATGAATAATGTGGAGGCTTCCCAAAATACTTCAAATGTGTATATTCCTTCTTTCTTTGAGATAGAGGTGGGGTATTTGAGGTCTTCTTTTCTTCTTCCAAGAGTTCTTCCTTCAAGATGATATGGCCTTTGTGATGTGATGACTAGATTCCCTTGATGTTCTTACTCTTATATTTGGTCCTTATGTATCCTATTTCAATTGAGTGATCTTCAAGTTGTCTTTACTTGTCACCTTATCTCCGATTCTATGTTGAGAAATCTAGGGAACCTAGGATAGGTGTGATTTCTCTTAACTTGATAACTGCTTGTGATGTTCATTGTAGTATTTATAACTAACTTATTCTTGTCTTGATTATTATGGTTTTCTTATCATAGAACATATACCAAAACATGAATATCAATAGATAAAATTAACACATGATATAGGCTACTAGCCAGGGTCAAAACCTCTTCTAGAGAGGAAAACCCACAAGAAAATCTTCTCTTCTTATAGAATATTCAAATCACAAATTCCAAGACCTTTAAACTGAAGACTGAGACCCCTCCAAGACAAAGTCAACCTTCCATTTTTATGAGCCACAAATTTTGTTATTCCAACAACTTCTGAAACTTCGACTCCAATAGCTTTCTCCAACATCGACCCCTAGAAAAATGTCCTTCATTGCAGGTCTACAATTTTCGGCCCTTCTGCAACAACTGCAACTTTACACATGTCGGATAGAGAGGCTAATTTAGGCCTCATTTCTTATTTTCTTGGATTGCTTCTTCTTTCTTAGACAAATGGATGATATGTCTTTCCTTTTGACCACATATTTTGGCCTTCTTTGGAGATCTAAAATTTTGTCCTTTGTAGATACAGAAAAACCTAGTTTCCTTTTCACACGTGTAAGAGAGATTGACCCAAAAATTTCAGATTTGTTGTTTTCTAGACCTTTCCTTATCCTTCGCTCCTCTTTCTTATTTTATACTTCTTTATCTTGTGATTGAACTTGCTTGGTGGTCTCTTCCAAATGAGGTCGAATCCTTCTTATATATACGCTTTCGAGGAGTGCGAATTTCTCTTAATGAGGCTGATTTCTTCTCTATAGGCCAACTTGTTGTTGAAGGGACTCTTGACACATTTTTGGCTTAAATAAATTCTTTTGACTTGATACAAGATGCCTAATAGGGTCTATTACATATGACAATGATTCCTTTGACTCCTTGATTCTATGATAAAACCCTAGAAGCACACAATGGGTGTTTTGACCTAAAAATCAAAATTAATTTGGGCACGAAACCGATACTATAAAAATAAAAATAATTTTATTTTTTCTTTTTGCATCAAATACATAATATCAAGAGCACATAAAATATTATGAAGACCGAACCTAGTTACAAATTTCAACTCTACCCTAATATAGAATGATGCAGAGATGGAATTTGCATGATCTAGTATCTAGTATTAATGGTATTCTCCCTCGATTCCATTATATTATTCTTCATATTACCTACAAAAAAGGGAATAAGGTGGCAGATGCGTTCGCGAATTGGGGGTGTAGGGAACACCAACTCACACTGGATACCACGTGGTTAGAGATATCAGAATGGGACAACATAGACATAATTAAAATTTTGATACAAAAAGATGGGGCCACATTATTAACAGTCCTCAATGGGAGTGATCCCACTAAACCATACCCTAACAACACAAATTATTAATGTTTCAAAGAGGAGAATGGCACAAGGGTTCACAAAATTTAATATCTTTTATACTCTTTCCACATGTTTGATGGGAATCACCTCTTGTCTTACATTGGAAACCACACCTCTGGGTTAACTCACCCAACCCCACCGCTATAAATTCGATCGTCATGTAGGTGTTATGGGGAAGTATGAGGGTATATTGTTTTACAGTCTCTCTCAGGGAGGAGTAATGACAACCTTAATGAAGGATTGATTGGAGCAATCTCTCAGGATTTCCGACATCACATTCTTCACGATTATTCATTAGAGGATTTTGTTTGAATGGTTGGAAGGTGTTGAAGAGTGTGTCGGGAATGCCAAATGTTTAGTCAGAGACCTACCCTCACCACAAAAAATACTCTCATGATGTTAACTATATTCTTATCTGACCTTTATAGTTGCATGAACATCTTTCCTCTATAGCAAATTGTTTACGACAATTGGGGTGGTGAAGCTCATCTTGCAAGCTCATGCGAGCTCTGGTATTTATGGTATACTTATCATTTTTCAATCACCAATCACCTTTATTATGATTACTCTATGGTTATGGTATATAAACTTTCAGTTAGATTAATCGTTGTTTGAAATGATCTTGTTAGTTTTGTCATCCCGCCAGTAGGTCAATATTATTCATCTGTTTCCTCCATAACACAAACTCGGGGTCATCCTTCGAATTGGTGGCAATATTGTCACCTTCATTGCTTCAAAGCTCTATACCCATGGGCGTATCCTTTAACTTCCCTATCTTGGTATGCAGACTTTGGTATATAGGCTCCTCCATTTGGTTCTAAAAGGGTGAGTTGTGTGTGGTCTCCTATTGTTTCTTGTGGTTTGACCCTCTCCCGATTATTCACCTGATTTACACAAATGTGCCATGAGTTTCACTCTTAATTTCCTCTATTGTTTAGGGTAACATATTTTTCATTTTCGATTGATTTATATAGCCTTTTCTCATAATTATCCCTAGTAAATGCTCTTTTTTTCCTTAGGTCACTCAATTAGTGTGGTTCTAGGGGGCACATCTAGTTTCATGGCTCCACGAAAAATAATCTTAGTCACAGGGGTAGATGATGAACTTCTTTGATTCTACCCCTTTCAAAGTCAAAATAGAGATTCGACTATTAGAGTCGAAAGAGTTTGGAGGGAGATCTTATTTCTATGATTCTAAAGTCTCTGGACATAGATGCAATTAGGATCTGGACCCAGGGCAACTCAGGAAATTCCACCTACACTTTCTTCACTCTATGAGTCTGCACCAATAGATTGACATCCTCATAAGAAGAGTTATAAGGGACAAAAAAGTTAACAACTATCGATTGTTTGCAAGAAAGGAAGACATAAAAATGATACCAAGAATTCTGTTGCACACCTAATCCTCTAAGGGTTGGTGTGGAAGCTGAACATCCAAAAGGAGTCTAAGACACCACTTGGAATATGAATCCAAGGGTCACACCATGTACTATAAATGTATATCATTTATTAATAATAAATGTACTCTCCTATTTATCTTTCATATTATGTTGCTATCATGTGTGTGTTTAACATGGTATCAGAGCTGTCGTTAGGCCTGGGCATTTTCAGAGATTGTCAGCATTGCATTCTTCCCAGAATTTGTCTGCCATTTCCCTATTTATAGAAATATGCTAATGCTACTATGCTATGCCTGGGCACTCTAGCAGACCATTTCATTTTGTGAATGTAATGCATTGAATCAGTCTATCGGTTGCTCCTGCCTTGTCAGAATTCTTTTATTCTAAACCCTGTCAAAATTCTGCTATTGAGTGTTGGTTAAATGTATCTTTGGAATGCATTTGAACATCTGCTCATTAATTTTCTGTAACTCTAGTCAGTTCTGGCAGTGTGGAATCTAACGGTTTCCGTAACTCCAGTCAGTTCTGGCAGTGTCAAATCTAAAGGTTCCTTTTCGTCAATTCCTTTAGCAATATCGCCATTGCATTTTCTTGTACTCCTTCCAAGAGTGATGATCAGAGGGTCGATCTTCATGAATGCTATACTATGAGCAATGAATTGTTGAGGGTCAAATAACAAAATGCTTCTTGAATCTTGAATCGCCAATTTGACTACTTCCAAGCTACCTTTTCCCATTTCTACAATTCCTAGAGGCACATACATTAACTTGAACAAAAGACGAATTTTAATAGTAGCGATTAGTGCTTGGCTTGGAGTAGCAATCATAAATTGCAGGGGGGAAATTTCATGCACTGCATTTCACAATGTCACAAGTATTGGCCTCCTATATTGTTTGAGTGGAATCTGCTGATGTCTCAAGATTCTTGGCTGCTTGGAAGGCTGCATCTGTGAATATCATCCAATAGGCTGCGGAATATCAATTCCACTAACTTGTACATAGCCATGACCAACAGCGCCTAGGACAAACAACTGAAACCTCAACAAATTGCTTCAGGGGTGCTGATAGCTTGCATGTGGTAGAACATTGAAATAAGTCTGAAGATTATTGGGTATACGACGTACAAATATAATCTTTCCCGTTTCGGTAAAGTTTGAGCTACTTTACCAAATATTTCGGTTAAATTTCAGCGTTTTGTGACCTGTCAACATTACGTTGTTTTGAAGAATTTGCCAAACAATCTTTGGCCAAGAATCCTTTTGAATGCATCTCGTAGAATTTTAAGGTTTGAGGTCCAAATCTCATCAAGCCACTTCTCTTGATGGCTTTAGTGCATTGAGAAAATAAACTGCAAATTTCCTCCATAAAACTGGAAACGCATTCCGGAGCTACTTTGCCATTTTTAATTCCATCAGGAAATTTTAAAGTGTAAGTTTGACATTGGAGAAAATGGCCAGAACCAATGAACTATTAGAGTTCCTCAAAACTTTGATATTGTCTACTACTCATGATACATTAAAAGTGAGCAAAGTTACTCTCACAGACATTCAGGTCTGTCTACAAAATGCACAAGAGAAAATTGACTTTTTGCAGCTTGAATCTCAACTACAACAAGCATAATTACAACAATAGAGTCGTCATTCTAAACATGTTTTTGTTCAAACATTGAGACAAAAACCCATCAACAACAAGTTAATAATGTTACAATTGATTCAGATCTGGTGCCCAATAAGGCAACAGTTGTACATGCAGATGTAGAAATTCAGTTTGCACTTCCCAAGTCAGTCATCAGACCTTGGGAAGAGCTTGTCCATAACAAGCACAGAAAAAGTCTTGGATATGAGAAGGACGTGTCCTTTCACATTCCAGATTACTCAAAGCCCATCCAGTTTCAGAGTGCTAGATTCCTTCATGATAGTCCACCTTCAACTGTTCCAGATTCAGCTCGTCTTCCACAACAACAGATTGTGAAATGCCAACACTGTGACTGAGTTGGCCATCTGAAAGATCATTATTTTGATCTTCATCCATGTAAGAATTATCATAAATCCAGTCATTCTTCAAACAGATGCTTCAGAAACAAACTTCCTGTAAGAACAAAGATTCATCTTGGATGGACCGCTTCTTGGAAATGGGCATCAACAACCAAGAAGATATTCCAATCACATGTCAGAACTTGTTCTAGAGTATTGAAAAGTCTTGCAGTTGAGTTTTCTCCATCATCTCACTTTGTATCTGACAGGGGGGGAAATGATGGTCATCTACAAGCTTCAAAGTCACATCAAGTGAGCTTGAGCCACAGCTTGCCACACCAGTTTCAGAGTTGTAGCCAGAGACAAAGATGTCCTTGAGCATGCCTTCAGTTGGTGATGCCTCTTCAAAGAATCGGGAACACTTCCTCTAGCAGAAGACTTCATCTTCTTGCTAGTTTTGGAAGAGTTCCAGGAAGTGCATTAGGCATTCCAGAGTTGGTGGTAATCCTTAAACCATCACAGGTTGAGACTTCCCTTTTCAGGTTGAAGTTCTTCCTTTTATGCGGGGTGAGACCTCCCTTTCATGGTTGAAGGTTTCCCTCTTCAAAACATCAGAAGCACTTCCTCTAGCAGAAGACTTGAGCTTCATGCCAGACTTGGAAGAGTTCTGGGAACTGCACTAAGTGTTCCAGTGTTGGTGGCCATCCTTAAACCACCACCCTTTATACCAACATTTCAGAGAGTACATTCAACCTAGTGTTGCCATGCATTTTTTCACATTTTGTATTACAACTCTCTTCTTGGAATCATACATAACCCTTTGGATTAAGAGGGGGAATGTTGGACACCTAATCCTCTAAGGGTTGGTGTGGAAGCTGAATAACCAAAAGGATTCCAAGAGACCACTTGGAATATGAATCCAAGGGTCACACCATGTACTATAAATGTATATCATTTGTTAATAATAAATGTACTCTCCTATTTATCTTTCATATTTTGTTGCTACCATGCGTGTGTTTAACATAATCTTCACTTTAGCCTCAATGACATTAACACCAGACATGTTAAAGTGGAGACTCTCTGTAGTCTCTATTTTAGATACTGAACCAATGTAGGATAATGTGAAGGATTTTGAGGCTCCTTTGGTTATAAATGAAGTTCCTATTGATATGGAACTCTCGATCGCTACCTATTCTCAACAAAATCCAATGCCTAATTCACTGGTTCTCATCTCTGACTAATCTCCTTCGATCACTCTCATCTTGCAAATGATGTGATGGCACTGGTATGGTTGGATACTCCCTGTTGCACTCTTAACTTTCATTTTCCTTGATCGTAATGGCATCCTGACTCTCGTTCTGGTTGTACTCCTGACTAATTCTCTGGTGGTTCCCCGTGAGCATCAATTTTGTAGTTACTTGTATCTTTTTTGGAGTATAGTCATCTGGCATGCAACTCTTTATAATATATATTGTGACTCTAATGTTTTTGAATAGTGCTAGTGAGTGTTTACATTTTTTTTCTTTCAAGTAAGGATATTGTAACTCTATTTTGTCTATAGTTCCTTCAACTGAATAACACAACTATGCCTTTGTGAAGGAAACACATGACTGCAATCTAGTTTTCATCTCTATTCTTGCACTACTATCATTTTGGAAAACCAAGCCTTTTCTCAATTAGATCTCAATTAGATCTCTTTTCATCATAATAGAAATCATTTGCAGGAATTCACAAAAAAAGGCATGCACATGATATAGTTTGATGGTTTGATGGTTCTCATAGCAACGAGGATCTTGATTTAGTTTGTGAAGAGTAATATAGTTGTTTTTTAATAATATATATATATATATATATATGGAATTAAAATTAAATTTTATTAAAAAAATAGTTTTATTTTATATATATGGATTAAAATTAAATTTTATTAAAAAAATAGTTTTATTTTTTTGTAGGCTGGGGTGGGACTCTCCGATTTACATGGCCATTAAGTACCCCTCAACGGGGGAAGGGTAGCCCAAGATTTGAACCCAAGACTTCCGGTTCGGTGAGACTTCATTTCCACGGCCATTGCCGCTTGAGCTACCACATGTGGACATTAAAAAAATAGTTTTATCAAAACTAGTTTTAATAAAAAAATTGAAATGTTTTGTTTTTTAATATTATTTAAGTAGTCAATTATTATAGTTTGATGGACTTCTCAGACATGTTCAAATTCAAGTTTTTTTAGGTGGACATGTTTATGCCCTAGAGTAGAGTAACTATATAGCAATAAGTGAGGGGGATGGCCTCGTACTCATAACCACACTTGCAAGCACACTTTGGGTAGATAAGAAGGAGGATGTTGAACTTCCACCAACAACCTCACTCTTTCCTTTGGTCTAAGACATTGATGGCCTGGTACCAACAACCACCACTTTTTCATGAGAGGGAGGATGATGGACTTGCACCAACAACCTCACTCTTGCTTTTGGTCTAAGATACTGATGGCGTGGCACCAACAACCCCACTCTGGGATGAGAGGGAGGACGATAGCATGTTACTAACAACCTCACTCTTTCTTTCAAGGGAGAGATTCCAATGGCCTAGTACCAACATCCCCACTCTTCTAGTACCACCAACCTCTCTAGCCTCATTTCTTGCCCATTGTGTTTCCAAATACCCAAACATTTCCATGGAAAATAAAATACTATTAAAGTGAAATCACTTTTTAATGCTAAAAGTGAGATTTAAATTTGCTTATGTTTTTTTCAAGCATAAGAAAGTAGGTCACCAAAAGGCATTTAACAAAATTGAAAATCTTCCCCTTACAGACCATCAACAAGACAACCCAGAACCTAAAAAACTCTTATAAAAGTGAAGCTATGTTTGTCACTTGACCTCATTTTCCTTCCTTAAATAAAATTAAATCTTCATTAACATATTGAATTTATATTTACCTTGGCCTTTTTGCACCACTAAAAGTCTCTATTTTGGAATAGGCTTTGGATCATTTTAATTTATTTATCAATAATTACTAAGTGGATGTTAATAATTTAACCTCCATATAATATTAATCTATTCTAGAATATTCTTTAGTAGTACGCATAGATCAAAGGTTGAGATTTATGTCAAATGTAGTTATATTGTTTTTACTCTTTTAATTAAATTGATTAATTAAAAACACAGCCATATGAACATGAGTTATAATATTTTGTGCATATGAAATTCAAAGCCATGATATTGTAAGAAAACCTATTTGCACATTAGCAATTTTCATGATAAATTGACACTAAACCTCCACGTTAAATATTTTATAATTATTAATAATAATCATATAAAATAAAATTATAATTTACTTTTTATGATTTATCAATTTCAATAATGTGAGATGTATGATGAACTAAGTGTCTTAATATTTATATATATTTTCTAATAATATAATTTATATAACTATATTAATATATTACTAATAATCTCTTATCCATTTATATTAACCCATTTTTTTTAATATTTTAAAAATAACTCCAAAATAAACCAATTATCAAACAAGAAATTAGTAAAATCAACGTAATACACTACCATTTTGTTTAGCTTGTAATAGATAATAGACTCCAATTTATAGGGTGATCTTTCTCTTTCTCATGTAAAAAATACATAATTGAATAAAGTTATAAAAAAAATCATTAAATCTCAAATTTAATAAGGTCAATAATTGTAAAAGATAAATAATAATTTTCTTGTTAATAAAATGCTATATTTCACATTTCTTTTTTCATTTTGGATTCAATAAATCCCAAATTTAGTAAGGCCAATAATTGTAAAGTATAAATAATAATTTTCTTGTAAAGACAATTTTACATTTTGGCATATTTCGACCATGGTTGAACATTTTAACCTATAACCACCTTTTAACTTAAAACAGGTAATAGACTACAACTCATAGGTAGGTCTTTTCTTCTAATATGTAATCTAAAAATAATAACTACCACTTTAATCCGGCTTATGATTGTAATTCTCCTTTAGAAAATCCCGCCACAGAAATATGATAATGTATAAAATAACAAAATATACAAAATACCAAACCATTTGATCTAATAGGTTTCTTTTTAAATGACACTGAATTATATTAACCATTAGAAGAGGATTGTCTCTTTTTGTAGCATTATAGAGAAGAATCTGAACCAACTAAAAAATGGGTGTACTTTTCTGAAAGAAAATGACCATTGCACTGATTTGTGTTGCTGATATATTCTTTGGATAATTGGACGTACATGTATAGTAGTATCCATCTTCCTTTGCAGCTAGTATATTAATATTATCTTTACACATAGATGTATGGTACATTTCATCTTTTGTTCTCCTTTTACAACTCTCTTCTCTAACAAAACCTAACTTACATACTGGATCAATAGTTGTATGTACACCTTTCTATAGATAAACATGATCACTATGTTGCCTGATGAAATCCCTACTTCGATGGTCATGTTCCTTCCTTACAAAAGAAAGGTCACTTTCATCATCAAATGAAATAACCACTGGTTTAGGTGATAATTCTAGTGGACCTACATCACAGTTAAATTGTTCATGTCTAGATGCATCATTAGTACAAAATGACTAATTAATTACTAAAAAAATAACTAAAATTTGCATATAAACGATCATTTTTTAGTTGATGACCAATAGTAGCTAATTTACAGTATCTTATAACGTGACCAACTTATAGTAATTTTTAGCTTAGTCATTAATTGGTTTCCTCAATTTTACCATTTAGTAGTATATCTAGTCATAAAATTTTCATTGGTTTAGTCATTAATTGTCACAATTAATGACCAAATATACAACAAAATATATTACTATATGAATCCTCGAGAAAAAACAATTAATGACCAAAGAAATATGACCAAAATGTTGGTTATGTTATAAGATATTGTAAATTAGCTACTAATAGTTATATATATGCAAATTTTAGTCATCACTTGAAACCAATTAATGACCAAAGAAATATTGCTAAATTTTAGTCGTGTTATATAATATTATTAATTAGCTACTAATAGTCATATATATGCAAAATTTAGTTATCATTTTAATAAAAAAATTATCATTTGCAGTAGTCATTTATAATTTTTTGGTATTTTCATATTCATTATATAAACAACTAATTTAGCAGTTTCTATTTATTTCATTTAATTTCATTCATAATCATTATAAACGACTAATTTAGTCATATATTTATTTTTTCGTGTTCATCATTAACTAATATAAACTACTAATTTAGTAGTTTTAGATTGATTTTATGTGTTCATTTTTTTCCAAAGAAAAAAATGAACTTTTTATTAAAATAAAAAGTTACATAGCATATGCATTAAGCATTCAATTTGGCTGTATGAAAGTAGATCATATAGCCCACAGGATACAATCCTGCCTACAAGCAAAAAAGAGGGGATGCTGCTCCTGTTATCAGGAGTGCAGAAAACAAAAAATCCAGCTGGCCTAAGCCTTCCTTGCCTTCTTCTTCTCCACTTTTCACCAACCATCCATGTTGTGAGTGGAGTCAAAAATGGCAAGATGGTTTTCTACTGTGTTCATTGGATGTTCCTTATCTGAATCCGATCCTTCAGGATTGTGAACTCGTTTATTACCACTTATTTCCAGTTGGAGTTCTTGTTCCTTTTCCTTATTATCCACTTTTTCCTTATCATCCTGAGCTTTATCCTTTGATGTATTATGTTCTTCTTTCTTTGCTATAGCTGCCTTCTTTAATGCATCATCTATATTCTACCATCCTTTCGGCCTCCTTGGTTGTTTCTTGCTCTTATTGGGGCTTGGACATGCATTGTAAAGATGACCTGTTTGTTGACATCCCCGGCATCTGAAAGTTGTGTTTTCATAGTCCAAGGGTTGTTTCCACTGTGTATTATTGAAATTCAGAATTATGCTTTCAGGTAGTCCTCGGCTGAGATCTACCTCGACACGTATTCTGGCAAAGGTAAATATTCCTTTTAGATGTCTCTCTGCATCTATCTTTAAAATTCTCCCCAAGGTATTTCCAATAACTGTTAAATTCTTTTGATGCAAAAAATGTAAAGGGAGGTTATGCAGCCTAACCCATACAAGCATCCTTGATACCACCATGGTATTGGCATCAAAGTCAGGAAACCAAGTGGTAATGAAAAGTCGAGCATTGCCCCAGAACCATGGCCCTTTGTTGAGAACTGTTTCCTTTTCTTCTTCTGTGTTAAAACTTACTATAAAAAACCCCTTAGGGTATAAGTAGATTTCGCAGTTTTTTGTCCAGACCGAAATACAATACATCAATTCTAGGCCAAAAGCCATTAAATCTACAAATAACTGCATTTTTCTGTAGATCTGAATATATATTATTTACCTCTGGTATATTGATGGAGATAGATGGGATCTCCGGGATTTGATATACAATGTACTGCCCCAGGGTTCAGTACCAACTATGGGGTTTTTCCCTTTTCCCTTCACTGCTTCTTTGAAAGACCCTTTACTTTGCGAGCTGGTTCCAGAGCTTTCGACACCTCCTCGTTATCTCATATTGAGAATGATTGTGGAGCCTGACTTGATGTTGTAGTCATACATAGTTCCACAGTCCTGCAACGATCTGCCCTCATTTAATAGGTGTTGTTCCCCAGCTGAGTAGCCAGTCTGAACAGTGATATTGCTCTTCAAATCTGAAACCCTGTCGCTATCATGTGCCCAAATCAAGGTTGTGTTTCCTTTTGGTGTTCTAAAAAAAATTTGAAAACTGGACCTGGTAATCTGGTTTGGCTTGATTCTTATTAAATCATATCTATCCAGATCTGTATCCGATCTACTTAAAATCTTGCTCTTGAAAAGGGTTGTCCAGGGCATAAATTTCCTCGCTACCATGTTTACAACCGCCCATATTTGATCGGAGATGAACAAGGGAACCTCTAACCGCAAGAAACACGGGCCCAAGCTCTTGACCCTTTCTTGTTCATCGACCATACCTTTAAGAAAATTCTAGAGAGCGGCAGTCTGGTCTTCCTATGGCAGTCCGAGGTGGGTCGATGGATCAAACAGCCGCATCTCCTTCCAAACCATGGTAAAAGGATTTGGTTTTTTCCCAGATCCATACTTTGGCTCTGCTCGAATCCCTAAATCTGATTGCTCATCTATGAAAAAGATTCGATCTATCCCTTTGCTCAGGAGGATTAGCATACTGGTTGCCGATGATCTGCCCAGAAGGCCGGTTTCAGGAGAAATGGTGAATTCTGCTATAAAGGTAACCTTTCTTGAGCTCACTAGCTGGAGAAATCCATGTAAAATCAGCGCATGCATGTTTTGAAAAAGCAGATCCACTACTTTCGACGATTTTTGGGATGATTCGGTCCCTCTTTCGATTCTGCAGAGAAATGGAACATTATCGCATGCGTTCAAAAGCTTACGATCCGCCTCCAAAAACTGTGAGTTCAATACAATGTCCAGGGAATCGAAAAAGTGAATATCTCTGCATTGAACTCGAACACCCAAGATTACCATAATTTCGCTATATCGCGCACAAAGGCCGCATGAGTCGGGTTTCATAGCCAGAGTAATCATCCCAGAGTTCCTGGAGACTTTATGTGTTCATTATTAATCAACATAAATTAATTAGTATGATTTTGCGACTAAATTTTTAAAAAATGCCATACAATGTGCTTGTTTATGGACTAGTATTATAACACAAAGTTACATATGTTAGTTACAATACTAAATAATATCAATTTCAAATAAAAATAATTACAACCATATAAATTTTATTATATAAAATATCAAGTATTACAATATGATTAATTTCCAACTTAATATCGGTTGGACTACAATTTACACATGAAATATTGTTTCATCATTTCAAAAAATTATCACTGTGTTGCCAAAGCATTCCAAGTGAATTCATCAACTCTGAAGGCTTGACCATCAGTCTATATGAGTGTGTCTTATGCAAGATATTGGCTCTAAGTGTATCACTAGACAAATTCTCTTCTCTCTCTCATTTTGCATTTGTCACTCCAGTGTTAATGTTCTCCTCTTTCTTCAATTATTGCTTCTTACCATCAATATTGATTTCATCTCCTGAAAATGAAAGAAGATACAATGCAAAGTATAAGACATGAAAGACAATGAATTATTGAATATAAAATAAAGTAGACTATAAAATATTTATACGACATATACCTCAACATTCGATAGTGGCCACAATGTGGCTATATGACCGGTATAAACAAAGCAAATAAAACGTCACCATAGAAAATAACACCTTAGGAACTTAGTATTCAACTTTCAACAAAACCTTAGGCACAATCATACCAACTAAGTTACATGTTAAAAATATCAGGCAATTGATAACTTGTGAAAACAAATGGAAAAAAAAGATCATTGTAAAAAATATCCTTATTGCCTATTCTAAAAGAGTCATGTTCCTTAAATTTGGATATTCGTTTGCCCACATTAAATGTTCCTCGCTATTATGACCTATGCTTTTAGGATCATGAGATTGATCCAACATCATAGTGGATTGCAGAGACAAAATTATTCAACTTTCCAAGTTGTGTACCTCACTTGTTAGAATGAAGGTGCTAGTTATGAGTATTGTCAAAACCTTAGGGAAGAGAACACTAAGGAATAAGAAAATATATCACCAGTTGTCCACTGAAAGAAAAAAAAAAATCAATCCCACAATGGCCTCTAGGAGTACATTTCATTGGATGGATATCACACTTAGAGAGATATTGTCTAATACGTTGATAAGTGTACATATATTGTTACATTGCCCCTCACAGTCAGACCCTATAGTTGTGTCCTATAATATTAATCATATTCTACTATTTAATTATAAATTATCACTATCAGATAATTATTAGTTTGAATAATTAGTCTGAAATTGTATTTTTAGTATTTCATTATACATGAAAATATTCGGAAAAAAAGGTACTTTTTGTGACTTGTTAATTTTGATTGAATCTAAATACACAAGAAATTATGGTGCATCGGTGTTTCTCTAGCGGTTATACGCTCATTGTACCAATTTTTCCCATGTCGTTTACTTCTTTTGGTGAATTCCACTTGGATGATGTCTAATGCCAATGCAATGGAGATTTATCCTCGATGATTTTTTGAGCCAATGGGAAGCTCCACAAGTAACTACCAAAAAGTAGCCTTAAATATTTTACTGGGGGCCAAAATGCAGTAATTATATGACAAGACAAGAAACACTACACGTTAATCATCTTCCCTTTAATATTGATTAATAATTTCTTTGCATGATCATGTAATACTAAAGTGTCAAGTAAGGACATTTAGAGTTAGAAATCCATCAATATCACCTTTTAGAGTGCTTAGCAGTTAATACTTCCTATTACACACACAATAGATCACCAACTTCAAGGATAGCAATATAAACACAACAAAAATGAAACTAAAAGAAACGCTAGGAAGTGAAATGCAACTAATCTTGAGTCAAAAAAATACCAATCCGTTCACATTAACAAGGCATTCTTAGGCACTAAAACAGAAAATCATTCCATTGCATCATTTTCACATTTTATTTAATTTCTTTAATTGAGAACATAACTTTCAGAAAAAAATTTCATTGAAAAAAGTCTCAAAATCATAACAAATGCTCGAGTGATTGTTGTATCAATTAAACAGAAAGGAAATCATTCGATATGATTTTAACTTGAGGAATATATTGAAGAATATGAAGCTTTCTCATCCCTTGGTCCTAATCAAATTGTAATCCGTGGGTTCCAATCAAGTAATCAATTTCCCTCCAAGATAGTTAAGGGATCACTTTGGAGATGGATTTCTAGAAGCATTGGGATAGTAGAAATGGAATTAACTAGGAGGAAAATGAAGCATTTTGGTGGGTGCTCCAAAATATTTGAACGCAACTGAAAATGATTTTATACTCCCTCCACACATTTTAACACAAAAACCAATTATTTGCATCTCATTTATTTTCCACCTTTCTATAACATGTAATTCTTTGAGAAAGAATAGAGAATTCATAAATATTGTCATGAAAGAGGACTCTTCATAATCCTAATAATTTGGGCTCTAACAAATAAAGAATTTCATGTAGTGAATAAATATTACATGGTATATTTCAGTGCTTAAAATGACAACTTTATTCTTAATCTCATTACAACAAAAATAAATTCAACCCTAATTAGTTGGGATCTAACGAATCAAGAATTTCATGTAGTAAAGTTGTTGGGTCCCTATAATACTAGTGATTACCCCATTACTATTGTAGTTGTACCCCTTATTAATATTGTTGTGCCCCTATTGTCTCCATATTATTATTACTGTGCCCCATAGAATCCCTCCATTGTTATTTTTGTGGCTTTATATTATTATTGTTAGGTCGGCTAGGTTATATTGTGACTCCTTAGACTCCTATATAGAAAGGAGGTTTTGTCATTTGAATCATCCAAGAATTGTCCATTTATTTAATGTAAAGGAGGTTGCCCCCTTGAAGAGGCTGAATTCTAAGGTGTTGATCTATCTTTTCTATCTTTTTCTTGAGCTGGTTTCATAACATTTGGTATTAGAGCTTTGGATTCTAGGGTTTCGTTGCTCCAAACAGGTCATCATGGAATTTTCACTATAAATTTTTTTTGCGACGTTTCAGAAGCGAAAAAAAAACCCAATTGAGACGAAATTGTAATGAACCTTGGGTCTGAATTTCAGAGCTTTTTGCAGTATATTTGTGGAGATATGATCTGAGGAAGTTGGTATTTTTGCAGACTCCTGAATTACATTTCAAATAGGTGACCTGGGGAAAATCATCATAACTTTCTCTCTCAGCATCAGATTGAAATTTTGTAAGAAGGTACAGAAAGAGGACGGACTGTAGTTTCTTTTATATATTTTCAGAGCCAAATGTCGAAACAAGGACACATGGCACATCGTACAAGTTCGCTCTACTGAATTAGTCTATAATCAGGTCATTGTGGGATATTTGGTATAACTTTTCATTGGAGAATCCAATTGGGGTCAGACTAGTGGCATTGGAAAGAGGACATAGAAGGCTACCACAAGTTGTAATTTCAGAACCGGATGATCTGAAATTACAGAGATACATCAGAGGCAATATCGAGCTCCTACAAAGTGAAAAAATGTGTGTAGATGTTTTAAATGTTTGCTTAAGCTTGGTTTGAAAAATTATTTTGAAGGAATTCAAAGGGCATAGTAGAGCATTAGTATCGGTAACTGATGGCCCAAGGAAAGAAAATGCAAACACCTAGTAAGAAATATGAAAGCTCTAGCATGACTCATGAAGAAGAGGAAGAAATGCTACATGATATATCAAAATTACAAGACCAAGTGCAACAAATTTCACTCTCACAAAAGCTAATAGAAGCTAAGATAAATGGCATGGAATCTAAGATAAAGGACATGGAAGCTAAGATTGATGATTTGAAGATAGACTTGAAGGTAGATTTGACAATTTTTCTACAAGAAATACTTACTAATGGTGAAAGTGGAGTAAAGGAAACTCATGATGCAAACAAAGGAAATGTTAATCATGATTTCATAGACCCTAATGTTGGATCAAAGATGCACCATATTCCAAAAATCGACATGAGGAAGTTTGATGGCAAGGATCCCGCAGCATGGATATTACAGATGGAGCAATTTTTCGATCTCAATAATGTGCAAAACACACAAAAGGTACGTATTACAACTTTATATTTGGAACCAAATCAATTTGTATGGTATCAATGGATTTTCTCTCGTAAACAATTTATTGCTTGGGCAATTTTTACGGAAGAATTGATAGCACATTATTAGGATACAAAAGGCAACACTTTTTTTAGCCAATTGATAAGTCTCAAACAAAAGTGTTCAATAATGGAGCACATTGAGGAGTTCCAAAAATTGAACATAAGGTTAAAATATATTCCAAAGGAGCATAGGATTGATGTGTTCATAGGGTCTTTAAAGGATAATATCCAACATGATGTTCGCCTTTGGGAACCTGATTCATTAGAGAAGGCATTCAGGTTAGCAAGAAAAATGAAAGCAAAATTATGGCAACCAAGAAGCATACCACTCACAACTATAAATATGGAAGTGTTGTCCCTAGTCTTCCACAACCTATAAGGTTGACACCACAACAATTGGAAGAAAAAAGAGCAAAAGGGCTTTGTTACAGTTGTGATAGCAAATACACTAAAGGTCACAAGTGTGCTGAGAAGAAATTATTCTACATAGATTGTGAAGAGGGAGAAGAAAAGGAGCAAGAAAGGTCAAAAGAAGAAGATATACTCCAGGAACAAAGCCTAGATGAAGAAAAAATGAATCTGATGATATCTTGTAATGCATTGGTGGGAATTACCACTCCTCAACCATCAAGATAGAAGGACAAATCAAGAAGAAAAAGGTAATAGTGTTGATTGATTCAGGAAGTACCACAATTTTATTCATTGTAAGGTAGCAAAAGAATTGAATTGCTTCTTATATCCAGCACCAGAGTGTCAAGTGATGGTTGCAAATGGAGGAACAATAAATTGCTCTGGAAAGTGCCATAATATCAAGCTATCCATGGGAGAATATGTATTGACTAGCCCAATGCTTCCCATTCCAATGGGAGGTCCTGATGTTGTACTAGGAGTCCAATGGCTACAATCCCTGGGTACAATAGCTTTTAATTTTAAGTAAATTGTCAGGTCAAATTTCTAACGAGAATGGAAAGGAGTGAATTAAGGGGTGCAGGAAACCAGGAAAGGTAATCAACTCAATGGTAATACAAAGTCTTCTAAAAAGGGAAGCAAAGAAGGTGTATATTGCAACAAATTGATGTCGCTATATTTCCACATCGGAATCACGATCCTATTTATCCAGATCTCCAAAACGTCAATGGACAATCAATTCCAAGGTATTTGAGACTCCCAAGGTCTCCCACCTATGCCGGTGACATGACATGACGATTCTATTCTGATTCAGGAGTGTTCTCCTCCAAACATCAGGCCATACAGATATCCCTATGTCCAAAAGAGTGAAATTGAACGTATGGTTGCAGAAATGCTAAAGGATGGTATAATTCAATCGAATGAAAGTTCTTTCTCTGCTCCAGTAGTATTGGTGCACAGAAGGATGGATCATGGTGCATGTGTCCAGATTATAGGGAGCTCAACAAGCTCACTATTAAAGATAAGTTTCCCATTCTTGTCATTGATGAATTACTGGATGAATTGCATGGATCAACTTTACTTCACCAAGTTGGATCTTCGTTCAGGATATTATCAAATCAGAATGAAGACTGAAGACATTCCGAAAACAGCATTTAGAACTCATGAAGGGTCATTATGAATTTTTGGTCATGCCTTTTGGCCTTACCAATGCACCTTCTACATTTCAAGGTTTGATGAATTCCATTTTCAAACCCTTCCTTAGAAAATTTGTGTTAGTATTTTTTGATGATATACTAATCTACAACAAGTTTGGGAAGGATCATGTTGACCATGTTGACAGGGTGTCAACTATTGGAGGAGAAATAATTATATGCAAAAATCTCCAAATGTTTCTTTGGAGTCCAGGAGGTGGAATATTTGGGTCATATTGTATCTCATGAAGGTGTTAAGGTAGACCCTAGCAAAATTAAAGCCATTAAGGAATGGAAAATTCTCACATCCATAAAGCATCTGCGAGGATTTCTTGGGTTGACAGGGTATTATCGCAAGTTTGTTACGAATTATGGGAGAATAGCAGCACCTCTAACAACATTATTGAAGAAAGATGCATTTTCATGGACTCCGAAGCAACAAAGGCCTTTGAACATCTTAAAGAGGCAATGTGCCAAGCACCGGTCTTAGCTACGCCAGATTTCACAAAAACCTTTATTGTGGAATGTGATGCTTCAGGAAATGGAATTGGTGCTATTTTAATGCAAGATGAAAGACCCATTGCTTTTGAAAGTCGTCCAATCAAGGGAAAGTTTTTACACAAAGCTATTTATGAGAAGGAAATGTTGGCAATACTCCATGCACTTAAGAAATGGCGACCTACCTAATGGGAAGACACTTCAAGGTAAAAACAGATCATGATAGCCTTAAATACTTTTTAGAACAAAGATTATCCTCTGAAGAGCAACAAAAGTGGGTCACAAAGATGTTGGGTTATGACTTTGAAATCATCTACAAAAAAGGGTAGCAAAATGTGGTGGCAGATGCACTCTCAAGAAAGGATGAGGATGTGGAAGCATTGTTGTGTGCCATTTCTATTATCCAACCAGATGGATAAACGAAGCAAGGGAGGAATGGAAGAATGACGAAGAAGTGTGGGCACTTATTCGAAAGTTACAACAAGATTCCAGTACGTCTGATACATTTAGCTGGAAAAATGATTCGTTATGGTACAAAGATCGCTTATACCTCTATAAGAATTTCCAACTAAAACAAAAGATTCTTATGGAATTGCACACTTCTCCCTTAGGAGGGCACTCAGGATTTTTAAAAACTTACCACAGGGTTAAGAAGGAATTTTTTTGGGATGGCCTTAAATCAGATATTCAAAAGTTTGTGGCGAAATGTTTGGTTTGCCAACAAAATAAAGTTGAAACAATTAAAACATCGGGTCTATTACAACCTTATCCATTCCAAGCCAACGTTGGGAGGAGGTTTCAATGGATTTTATCACAGGTTTACCCAAGTCTGAGGGAAAGAGTGTCATCATGGTGGTAGTTGACAGACTTACCAAGTATGCACACTTTTGTGCATTATCACATCCATTTAAAGCCAGTACAGTTTCTAGTGCATTTATGGAAACAATTCAAAAGCTACATGGAAATCCAAAGATTATTGTAAGTGACAGAGATGCCATTTTCACTGGAAATTTTTGGACAGAATTATTTTCTTGTCTTGGTACTCAGTTAGCTCATAGCTCATCTTATCATCCTCAATCTGATGGCAAAACTGAGATAGTAAACAAATGTTTGGAAGGATATCTTCGTTGCTTTGTATCTGATAAACAGACACAATAGGTCAAATGGTTGCCTCTGGCTAAACGGTGGTATAACACTTCCTTCCATACAGCAACAAACATGACCCCATTTGTGGCACTTTATGGGTATGAACCACCATCCATCACACCATATTTAAGAGAAAATTCTAAGGTTCAAGTAGTGGAACATCACATTGAACATCAACAACAAGTCCTCCAACTCTTAAAGGATAACCTTGTGTTGGCACGGAATAGAATGAAACAACAGGCAGATCAACATCGCAGCGAAATAAGTTTTGTTTTAGGTGATTGGGTATTTCTACGGCTACAACCATATAAGCAAATGTCCCTCAAGCAAGCTAAGAAGGATAATAAATTATCACCAAAGTATTATGGTACGTACAAGGTGTTGCAAAAGATTGGTACTATGGCATACAAATTGGAGCTTCCTGCAGCTTCTCGATTGCACCAAGTTTTCCATGTTTCATGTTTGAACAAGGTTATAGGCGACAAGCTCCCAGTTCAAACAATATTGCCAAAACTTGACGAGGAAGGAAAAATTATATTGGAACCGGAAGCAGTCACAGAAACAAGATCTCGACAGCTACAAAATCGATCAATTTCGGAGTATCTTATCAAGTGGAAGAACTTATCTGCAAAAGATTCCACATGGGAGGATGAGAATTTTATATGGAAGTATCCAAAACTACTCAAGCGTTGAGGACAACACTTTTTTTGAAGGAGAGGGGCATGTTGGGTCCCTATAATACTAGTGATTACCCCATTACTATGGTAGTTTTACCCCTTATTAATATTGTTGTGCCCCTATTGCCCCCATATTGTTATTACTGTGCCCCATAGAATCCCTCTATTGTTATTTTTGTGGCTTTATATTATTATTGTTAGGTCGGCTGGGTTATATTGTGACTCCTTAGACTCCTATATATAGAAAGGAGGTTTTGTCATTTGTATAATCAAAGAATTGTTCATTTATGTAATGTAAAGGAGGTTGCCCCCTCGAATAGGCTGAATTCTAAGGCGTTGATCTATCTTTTCTATCTTTACTTGAGCTGGTTTCATAACAAGTGATTTGATTTTGCTTGGAAGATCGGGGATTTTCTCATGTAACATACCCGACTGAGTATAAACTAAGTCAAGGTACTATGCTTAAGCAATTACTTGCTCCTCAGTAACAACTTCGGCTTTAGCTACATCCTCAGTGATCTTGGACAGTAAAGATTTTACAAACCATTCAGCTAAGATCTGATCCGAGATAAAGACTTTCACTAAACGTCGTCGACGTCTCCATTCATGAATGTGATCTGAAATGTAAGTGGACGTTGACTGCTTTAACGAAGTTAATAATTCCATGCCATTTTCATATATGACTGGCAACTGAAAATGAGTTAAAAACGAAGTAGCTAACTGACTAAAGTTATAAAAAGTAGGTCACGGTAACTCAATGTACCACTTGGCCGCAAGACCAATTAGAGTGCGCTGGAAAAGACTTAAATGGATTGAATCATCTGAAATGGAATTAGACGCACACCAGAGGTGATAACTCATCACATGTTTCGACGGGTCCTCTCCTGGCTTACCTTCAAACTTAGGAATATCACTAGGCAACTTATTCAGCATTGGTGGCCAAAACGGAAGATAGTTAATTGGATCGTTTGTAAGGCACGACAAATCAAGCAAGTCCAAAGTTGCGATAAATGGTAACTGACGATTAGGGTCCCTAAAACTCTGGGTCATCAGACTAGCCCCAAGAGGAGGATATCCAGGATAACTTGGAATTGGAATTGCATTTGGGATAATATATCCTCCCGGAAAACCAGGATTAACCGGACCATATTGGGGTTGCTGAGGTTGTTGATATGTATACCCAGGGAACGGTTGATACTGATAGACTGGTTGCTGCATAGCAGGACCGAATTGGTACTTTCCTTGGTACGGTTGTTGAATAAATTGAGGTTGACTGGTGACAATCGTACTTAAACCTGGTTGTCCTACAGGCATCTGAACCGAAGTGTGGACCGTGGGTCTAGACTGAGGTGAAAAGATGTCTGAGGAGTAGATACAGGGACAGTAGAAACCGGAGCTGTCGATACTCCAGAAGTAGTTGGGTTAGATGAAATAGATGTTGCAGTAGTTGCAGCAGATGTTTGAGGCGGAGTACGAGGCGTAATATGCCCAGACTGAGAAACTACAGAAGGTGCAGAAGTTTGAACAATAGACTGGACTGGTTACTGGGGTGAACCAGAAACCAAGGGTTGTCTACTTTGAGATGACAACTGCACATTCGGTTGCAAGACCTGTTGGGATTGAGATGGATCCCACACTAAGTTCATTCTGGGGTACGGACCCATAACAGGTTGAGAATATTGAGGACCATAATCGAGTTGAGGGTAGGGTTGATAATTCAACAGTACATTTCCAGATCCTTGAACATATGATTGACCGGAAGGTGGTTGGTAACCTTTGGTTGGGTTTTGACCTTGGGGTTAATAACCCTAAGGCACGTACTAATACTGGGGTTGACCTTGAGGTACATATTGATACTGGGGTTGACCTTGAGGTACATATTGATATTGGGGTTGACCGTGAGGTACATATTGAGTCTGGGGTTGACCTTGAGGAACGTACTGTCCCGTAGGTATGTATTTTCCTTGAGGTTGCCCCCCAGGCGCAAACTGGGTACCTTGAGGTTGCCCCCCAGGCACAAACTGGGTACCTTGAGGTTGCCCCCAAGCGATACTTGAGGATTTTGAGGCTGTCCCCCAGGTGGTGACTGGCCACCTTGAGGTTGAGGATTGGGAATAGTACCTGACATCATGAGAATATTTTCTACACTCAACGGCTTAGTACCATTATTTCCAGTTAATAACACTTGTTCAAAAGGTTGAGGAGATGCTCCCGAAAAAGTACCAGAAATTGACTGATACCCAGCGGGAACAGAAGGACTGTCGTACAAAAAGGCTTCCGGAGATTGAGAAAACATGGACGACTGTCTCGATATATTTAACGGAGGATAGTAACCTCTAGGTGTTGGGTGATAAGAAATACGAGGTGGTGAAAAACTTAGTCCCGGGTTTTCCAAAAAATTAGTCAATGAAAGATACCAAGCACTGCTCCTAGGTGGACTTTTAAAGATCGATTCATGCTCCCTAAGCTCTATAACAGGTTGATTTTCAGGGATAGGGATGCCTTCTTCTTTTTACAAAATAGCAAGTTCTTCAATAGCTATTAGTCCAGAAGGAAGATTTTGGGTAATTATTCTTTCTACCTTAGGTGAACTAGGACCACTAGAAGTTGGAGAGGCAAACCCTAATATTGGAGTAGCAGCAATTTCAGATTCAGGTTCAGATATTTCAGGTTCTTCACCTATATAACTAGTAGATGAAACACTACCAGTAACTTCAAAAACTGACACAGACTGTGCACTATAATCTGCTACTAAAGCTGAAAAATCAGGATATACCACCAAAGAAGACTCTCCTTCTTCAGGTGACCCAACTCTACTGTCTCTAGGAGTTACCAAGGCTTGTAGCCCTTAAGGATGGCTTGGTGAAAACTCAGGAGGTTAGCCCCGAAGTCTCCGGGACTTCCTCAGTAATTCACCCACGGTTAAAATATTTTAACTACTTCACACGAAAACAAAGTAAACTCTCAATGAAAACCACGTAAAGCCTCTAAAGAACCAAACAAATTGAATCACACGCCTAAAGAATCTAGGAGATCAAACCACACACAAACAGTAACTTTCTGTACTGAAAACACTAGTTGGTGATGAAATCCAACGTCGCAGAGTTCAATACAGAAATAGCGATTGGAACATTTACCCCGGCAATCTGCTTAATGAATAGACTGGCACAAGTTTCTCCACTAAACCGTCTTGAGTGAAGAGAACCCCCCATAAAATCCAAGTGAGTCTAGTCGAAGTCTGCTCTAGGTACAGTGGGATCCTCCCACCAGTGTCACCTTAGGAAGAATCCTATAGAATATGGTTGCTATGGTTACCAACAGAAACAAATATACCTAGGGGAACAGTCTACGATCCAATACGCACGCAAGGGCAGAGTAGCAAGCTCAATCACCTTGAAGGCCCCTTGACATAATCCAAAGTTTACCAACAAGTGACCTCAGGCTCCTCGAAAATGGTTAATCCGAGGTTTACCGTTTTTAATACATGAATATCTGGTGTCGTTCTGAATGAGGAAGGATTGATTCCCACACTAGTTTGAACACGATCTCATGCTTCTCCTTTAAGAGGAGCTTTCCCAGAGCATAGATGCAACAATTGGATTTCTCTCCTACTGCAAGATACAGCTACTTGTTTGTTTTATTTCTTGGAGAGTTAATCACTCCCTACTCCAAGACACTAGCCTAAGCTATGTTGGTGTAATAGAGCCCTAGAAATAAAAAGATTACTAGATTGATTTTAGTTTAAGCGTTATTTTTATTGGTTTTTTATTAAGTCAAGAGGTGCAGAGATGAAACTCATGGTGTGAAGACTCGACTTGAAATCACTAAAAAAAATGCACTTAAGATGATTAAGCAATCTTTTCCCTTCAATGAACTTCTAGCTAGGAAAGAGTTTGAGAATGCAAATGCGTGTAAACACAAATCTTTCTTAACAAACAAATTAAAAGAAAATCTTTTTGTTCCAATGCACTCAAAACGAGACAACTAGTTATTTTCACAAAAATTTCCCTTTTCTTTCAAACGCTCAAATACTACAAAAACAAACTTTTTCAAAAGAGATTTTTGTATTTTTATAAAACACTCAAAACTATGAATAAAGCAAATCTTGAGATCTACAAACTATAAAAAAACTATTTGAAGTAAAAGCTTATAAGATGTCTTTTTCAAGGATGTTTTACTTGGCGATAAGAAAACCAAGGACTAACTTGTCCAGAATCACAAATCAATCAAAAAACAAGCAATTTTTTGTTTTCTTTTGTAAAAATGAAATCCAAACTTTTAACACAAGCTTTTTC
This sequence comes from Pinus taeda, assembly GCA_000404065.3. Lineage (NCBI taxonomy): Eukaryota > Viridiplantae > Streptophyta > Pinopsida > Pinales > Pinaceae > Pinus > Pinus taeda. The sequence goes on along the minus strand of APFE031508511.1, from coordinate 14,326 downwards.
GAAGTTTTGTAAAGAGAAAACACGAGATAGATTCCTCAACAAAGGTAGATTTTGCAAATGGTCAGACTGATAAGAAGGCCAGTAAAAACCAAGGTGATCTAAGGCTTCTACAGCTTCTAAGCTCTGAGCTGCTACACGACCAAAATGAAAATCAAGACCGGCAACCAAAACTTCTAGGAATTTCACCTAAAACCCTAACACCAATGGAATTAAACAAAGGAAAGCTTTTAACAAGTCACATGCAGGTCTGGGCAGAGGATAACAACATCTAAACAAATACTAGACTAATTGAAAGAGCAAAATTTAAGTTTTTCAAAATTTTAGAAGGGTCTGCGGGCCCACGGTTCACACAAGTGCATGCACGCTCTATGTGAAAAGCAAACATGCGTATAAGTACGCATTTTGTTGCAAGCAGAGGGTGCAGGCTTCTCCTACAGTTATGAAAACCAAAACTAATCCTAAATCTACTAAATCCACCCAATTCCACACACAACAAGCCAAAATCATAAACAAAAACACAAGTTTCTCAGGTCAAAGTAAAAACAAGGAAAACAATCACGTCCCCAACGGAGTCGCCATTTTGTCACACGGAATGAGTTGAGGTTGCGGACAAGATCGACCTCCCTAGTATCTAACGATATCTAGTGACAAACAAGCCAATCAAAAACTATCTTTCCTAAATATGCAATTAAAAACAAAGGCAAACAAGTGTTTTAGGCCTACCTTGGGTCCAATGAAAGTTTGTGGAAGCCTCACTCCTTTGCCCCAAATGAGCTTCCTTGAAGTAAGTCTGCAAACACAAACAAGCAAACAAATTAAATAGCACCTGAAAAGCCAATATCATAAAGCATATCCATCATAATGATCAAGGAGATTATGAAACAATCCACGTGAGACAATTTGTTGAGAAAAATGAATCTGATTGTATTAATTCAAATCAAAGAAGAACTTTACAACCTGTGCCTTGATGTTGTACAAGCTCCTCCCCAGGGTCCTGACAAGAATCTCCTCTACTTTGACAAGTTTCACTTCACTTCCCAATGAAGCCAAAAGGTATGTGATCTCTCCTCTCAAGCTTAACTAGGAAGTCCCATTCCATCAACTTCCACCCTCAAAAAATGTTCAGCGCTTCTAACCTCCCCAGCAACAAGCCCAAGCCTTAATTAATAGTGCAATGGAGGGAAGTTACTAGGTCCTCCTTCAAAGGGATAGCTCCTCCTATCAAGGGATTAGCTCCTTCTCTTTTGGGATGCATGAACCACCTTGGAGCAAACAATCCACGTCAAAATTCCTTTTAGAATCATCTAGAATTAACCCAAAGTGAGTTTTTTAGAATAAACTTGCGCCTTTTTTACTTTTATAGGGGTACGCACCCACCCCTTTACAGACAGAGCGTGCAGATACGGAGGTAACATGAACAAAGGGTGCGAGCCCGTAGGCAAAAGTGAGAGAAAGTGTGGAACCAGAGCTTTATTGATTTTTAATGTCTTTCTCTCATTTGAAAAGCTTGACATGAAGAGCTAAGGTCTAAGACTTGCTTAGGAGGACAGTATAAGTGATGATAGACCCATACTGACTGCAAATAGTCATGGTGACGATATTTTTGTGTCACACCCCAGGTTGACAAACTTAATGAAGGTAGGATTAAGCTGATTTATAGGAGTCATCTCTAGTTCCCAACAATAACCATGCAACAATTCAACACCAACTGACATAGTATACACCTTAGAAACCCAAGCATGAAAATCAACATTTGAATCACTTTTCTTAGCCTTTATTCTTGATAATTGAAAAGGTCAAAATGTAGTTTCATGTCTCTCTAGGCCATTAATAAATTGCATAGCACAAGTGTTTTGTGTGATGGCTCTTCGGGCCAAAAGTCCCTATCTAAATTTATCTACCATAAGATATTGGAAATTCTACACTTGGTTGGGTCACTAGAAGGCCTATTATTCTTATATTTTTATTTCCCATTCTCCCATGCTCTTCTCTCTCATTTCATCCTTTGTTGTAAGTTTTCCACTTTTTCTTTTATACTAGTTGAGTTTCATTTCATTTTTTATATGTTTTAGATCTACTTTGGGTCATAAATGACAAAATTTTATTATGTGGTTGGGGCTTTGATAGCTAAAAAAAAAATTTGGGGGTTTGATATATTGGGTTGGATGTTAAATAACACACCCATGTGCCAACATGAGCACCATTATTTTTAAATTCTTGGATATGTCAACCTTAAGACAAACCCTTTTTTTGGGAAGTGGGTTGAAGAAACCTCTCTAAATCATGGAAAAATAACCTGCCTATTAGAGTCTAGATATTCTTCAAAATGGATAAATTTATATAGGGAACCATAGGAATTCTAGCAACATTGAGTAATATAGCTTCTAGATTTCTTTAATGAAGAGTTATTTATGCCATCTAGGTAAAAAAAAAAAAAACCAAAAAACAACAAAACCAAAGTGATTTGAAATATTAGAGGGTTGCATATCATTATTTGATGACATTTCTTTTCATCATTAGAAAATATCCATTAAACAGGTTATAGACGGACTTACAAATTTGTACATGGGACCCCACACCTCTTTATCTCCCCACTTTAATTATAACATATAGTGAGATTCACCCCACAAAATACTCTTCTAGTGTGTTCCTTTTATACTTATTATAGACAGAAAAAATATTTAAAACCATGAAAATATCAATGGGATTTCAATTAACATGGATTTCAATCTCTTATATACTTCCTCTAGGATTACTTTCTAAGTTTTCTTGAGATGAACCTTGATGGCTAGCTTCATGTTGAATATCTCCTTATGTGATCACCAAAATAGTGGTATCAAATGATGGGGTGGCCTTTTACTTGGATCACACTCAGCCCCATAATTTTATTATGACAAGTACAAAATTCCACATATGCAAGCTCATGTGAGCTTCACTAAACCCAAACCAAAAAATGCCATGAAAAGGGTTTTACGTTTGTAATTAGCCCTAGATATATTGGGTATCAACAAATATGTAAATCCAATCAATGATTTCATGTTGGAATTTTTTAGTTCATGGGTTTATTTTTCAAATGGCTTGAAATCTTTAAGCATCTATTTAGTTAATTACTCCATGTGTCTTAGTATTTAGGTGGTAAAATTGCACTAATATTATGGTTACTATGAAATATTTTTTACTCTTCTTGTTGGATTCCTTTGGCTAGCTTTCTCTAGTGCTTAGAAAAATATCTCCAAAGCTTCTTGTGGTTAAGTATTTAAGGTCTCAAGGAATTCCAATGACTAAATTACAATCTTTGTTGTTCCCCTTGGAATGGGGGTGGAATGGGCATTATCAAAACCCACACTCAATGTCAAGTTTTGTGCACTAGATCGGTTACCAAAGCTATGGAAAGAAGGCATGGAAGATGGTCCTTCATAACTACATAATTCAAGAAGCTCTCTTCTATAAGAAGTTCTAGTTGTGGATAAACTTACAAAAAAATATTGTCAACCCCCATTATGGTTAAAGGAAAAAAAAAACTTTATAGGTTAATGGATTAGGAAGGAATTAGTAGTAATTAATTTCATTTTCAATTGTAAAAACTATGAGTTCATATTTGATGTGTCTTTCAACAAATACTCAATATAGCAATTTTTTTTCCTTCTGCATGAAGGAAATAATTTGGTTAAGTCAACTTGGTTTTTTTCCTTCAAATTATTCAAAAGAAGAGATGGCATTGTTTGATATCTCTTTGATTCTTGGTCACTATAGGAAATTTTGGGTTAAAATGGAGAAAATACGAAAATTTGTGCTTGTTGTGTTGCAAATTCAATCACCGACAGAATTTCAAAGAATTGGGTCAATGAAATTTATTGAGTTTCACAATATTTGACCATATATACTCATCGCCTTCATTAACATCTTGGTGAGATAATCTCAAGTTATGATAAATATATTTAAAATGTTAAATATGAAAATTTGTATATTAAGTACTTGTATTATATAATTGTAATAATAATAATAAATTACATCAAAGGATATTAGCTTGAATGGTTTGGTGAAAACATTGTTTCCCCAACTAAATGGGTTCAAATCTAACATAGTTACCAATCAAACGAGAATATACCGATTACCTGTTTTTTTAAGGCAGCAAAAAATCACTTGATTTTGGAAAGTGGTTATTTAGAATACACCTTTTTTTTGGAGCATATTTTTGGCACTTAAAATTTTCTTATGAACATTTTTTTTAAATGTCACTGATTTTCATGTTGATTTTGAAAAGTTTTGATGCAGCATCAACCCCCTTTTTTAAGCGGGCTTATTTTTGACACTTTAAATTTTCTAATGTCTTCCTCTTCACTGAGATATTTATTTTTAAGTGTATTTATGTATTTGTGTGTTTCTTTTTTCTTTTCAATTTTTTTTTGTAATGAAATCTTCATTTTTTTGCATAGTTAAAAAAAAAAATGGTCAATATTAAGTTAGGATTTTCTATATGTTTATGTATTGTTAATTAATATTTCAATGCACATCAAATAATTGTCACTAAAAAGGAAATAATTTTAAACATTTGACAAAAAATACACATTTTGAGACCTTTTGTTAAAAATCACATGTCAAATAAACGATTTTTATTGGAAACTCTTAACAAAAAAACTTTTAAAAATATCCTTTTTATGAATTTTATGTCAAAAATAATAGTAATCACAGTTATTTTTACAAAAAAAATAATGATTCACATAAAAATTAAAGTGAAAATCAAATAATACTGATATTAAACATATAACAACAATAATCAAATACTCATTCTTCTCATAAAATCTCAAATTCAAAACATTACATGTAAAACTAATGAATAGCTCTCAAAATTGAACTCTATTTGCAAGCATAACTTAAAGTTAATCAATAGTATCATATAGTCGATGTTCAGCATCTTCTAGAGCTTCATTAACGTCTTCTTCCACAATATTTTCTACTTCAATTTGATCATTTTCCTCTTCTAATGGATCTTTGATGTCTGGAAATCTTTCAAAGTGTCTTTTTCCAATCATTACATATAATGATGGGTGAGGTTCCTTTGCATTTTTTTCCACACGTGATTCATTAAAATCCCCTTTCTTAAACCAACTTCTTGCATTGCATCTAGAAGAAATTGAAGATCATTGATTCTTTGTTGAATAAAATTCCATTGTAGTGAGTATTTTTCAATGGCAATGTAATTTCTTCCTTTTTGTAGGCAACATGCTAGTGTTGTACCTAGCATCAATCACAAAAGAAATAATTAAGTAAATTAGTATAAACACATAAAACCTAATATATATATATATATATATATATATATATATATATAATATATATTATATATATATATATTATATAATATATATATATTCAATTTTATATAATAAAACTTACCTAAACCTGGAAATAAATCCAACTTACCTAAACCTGAAAATAAATCCAAAACCCAATCTCTTTCATTCGAACATAAATCTATAATATAGTTAGTAAATGCTTATGGTTTTTTATAAATGTTAACTATATCTCCTCTACATCTTTATCCTTATATGTTAGCTTTCTTATGACAACATCATGAAAAATACTTGGCTATCACTCTTTACATCTACTCGATTTTGAAGAACAGACATATAGCTATCATCTTTTGTCCAACATTCAACATGGATGACCTCATCATCATTTATAATTGGATGAACTCCGGAAGAAACAAGATTTGAATATTTCTTGTAACATGACATAGTAAAATTTGAATTAGCTTGCACATAAATAATAAAAAATTAACATTAACCAAACATATAATTTCAATGTCTTACCATGTAAGCTGCATCCTTGAGTTTGTTTTTTCCCTTGAAGCTTGTTGCTAACATTGAAAATTGTATGTCTAAATGAAATGTCACAAATCTCCAAAGTGGCGATGTTGTGCCTTCTTTAAAGCCCATAACCACATTATTAAAATCTTGATAAGTATAAGGTTAACTATCATATCCAATGTCTGGGAAATTTGCAACAATGAGGAATATCTGCAATAACTAGGGAATATTCCATTTTAGGTATGAGTTTTGAAATGTCTTCACAATTAGCTTGTATTATTTGATATTGGATAGTGTTAAGCCCATTCCAAATGAACTGATTAGAAGTAGGATCACATTCAACATTCCTAAGACGTTGCTTTCTTAGTCTTTCTAACTTGATTTTTTCAGTACATCTTTTGAACATATTTGGTACTCCATCTGCATCCTTCTTCGACATCTTTAATAAAATAAAAAATATATATGTATAAGTAATAAAAATAAAATAGTTTACATACGAATAAAATGAATTTATAAATCAACATACCTTATTGAATGCAAGATAAAACAAAAGTATTATTGTAGAACTTGATTCTGGGTAGTTGCATACAACATCATCCTAACTCTCTTCATTCAAAATTTCAACCATATGTTCTTGTATTTTCATATAAGTCTTATGACGGAATAAATAAATTAAAAATTGTTAATATAGTGACATGTATAACAAATACTGCCAACAAAAATATGTTATATTTAAATGGAAATTATAATCCAAGAAATAGTAAAAGTAATTCAATAAACGTTCTTTTTAAATTATGAGCACATTTCATCCATTGATAATTCACCTGACTTAACACGACATAGTATTGGTTTGACTAGTTTGTCATCCTTCACTCCTTGCATTGTTCTCCAAGATGTGGTAGTCATATCATTTGGAAGTTGCTTCATTTCAGGACTTGTCTTAATGTTGGCACATATTATGGGTTTACACGTTTTAACCTTCTGATTTTTTATGGAAATATTCTCCCATGGGTTGAAAATATCATCAATCAATTCTCATATCTCTCCAATTCTAAATTTTAATTGGAAAATGTTATCCATGCCTCTAAATAAATGTGAATTTATTTTGTCACCTTTTGAATTGATTTTATCCTCAATTTGATAACCTATTTCCATTAAGCATTCCTTCTAAAATCTTAGACTAACTTTTGTCTTATCCCCACCACATTTTTCTAAAAATTCATTATGAATAAATATGACCCTTTGGATGAAAGTCATAGATATTCTATACTCATTATTTGCATTATGATCCCATGCCAACAACTTTGCTTATGTTTCTAATAAACCATCATAAATGATGCATCTCACTATTTCAAAAAAATAATTATTGGGATATTCCTCAATCAATTGTCTTTTATCCTTTGTTGAATGGTTCCCTCCAATTACATAATATTTGTATTCAAAACATCATGTCTTCTCAAATGCCTGTTTGTTGGGAACTTGATTTGGATCAACAAAAAACACATAATCCACCACATGTGCATATGGATTGAACCTGAACAATGTTTTCAAATTATGGACATGTAGGTGACATGCCTTTCTTATTTGATATTGAGATTGCCTTTCATTTGGCCTATAGAATTGGATGTCATTAAGCTGAAATTTTTAACCACCATTAATTAATTTATTCTTCCTTAAGTGATCTCAAATTGCATTTTGTTTTGTTTTAATAATGTCATCCTCTAAATCAACACCTGGTGTTATAATTTCTCTGCTCCTTTAGAGCTTTCACTTTGATCTTCACTGTTGCCCATGAATTTTATAGATTGACTAACTTTTGATTTCTTCTTCTTACCAGTTAACATATCTTCTTCTAGATAAACAATCTCCTCATCATCACCCAGAAGAAAGATATCCATGGTCATTTTTCTAGTTGGTATTTTATTTCTTTTCTCCTCTTCAACAACAGTTCTAATCTCCTCCTCACTAATGGGAACATATTTTTCAGCTTCAGCTTCCACATCTTCAAAAGAATCATGTTTAGCTTTACTATATTGACCCACCTTAGTGATTCTTTGTTGCTCCTCTGTATGTACTATTGCATTGTCACGAGTTATTACTCTTTTCTTCCTTCTCCTTTCTTCTTATGTCTTTATGTGGAAACTATTGATCACATTTGTTAGCTTGTTGGAACCTCACCCAGGTTCAGCATTAGTTAGCCAAACAAATCCCTACACTACTGGCCCTTTCAGCAACAGCCCACGGAGCGCGAGCCAAAGTCTCACCTGAAGCAGTATTGGGGGATGTTGGAAACAAGTTTTCACACCCTGAGATGGTCCTGATGTCAGTTTATTCCTTCTGTTCCTGCCTTTGCGTAAATCACTTAGTTCGAGGGCTTGCCAAACTAGCCCTCTATTCCACCCTTCAATACCTCCACAAAAAGGTATAATTGACCTTCGCGCATCCCTAAGCTATGGCTTAGGTACTTCGCGTTTCTAGGGAAACGTACTGTGCAGATTCACAAACTAGTCTAAGTGTCTTACTTATCTTATTAATCAATCACAGTTAGCACTGTGTAAACAGATGTTCTTACTTGCATTTACTTAAACAATGTAATTACATACATTCGCACATCATATAAGCATTATAAATGAAATTCATACACAATACAAAAAGATGCATTAACTGGAACAAAGACAGAGAATTTGTAGAATACTTCTCTTTATTGATATCTTCAAGTGATTACAGACTCTATCCACCCTGTGCACACAGCTGCAGGGGTCTACGCACTCAGCTGCGGACTTCCACCCTAGGGCTCTGCACACTCAGCTACAGAGCCTCTACCTACGGTACGACCCGAAACTTAAACTTCTTACTTCAAAGCTATGACTACCTTAGTCATTATTGAACTACTTAGAGCGAGCTTACTTAGCTCTTTCTATATAATCCCATGGTCCGCAAACCTTGGATAGATCTTTTACAACCGACTTTACATTACAAAATAAGGGCGGACAACCCTTAATGACTCATGACACCTTCATGCTCCATGACCACAAAATGTGGAAACTTTACAATTTTATTACAAAATTCAACCCAAAACATGGGCTTTTAGCCCCAAAACTGTCCTTGGGGGATCTTCCTCCCAACAGACCCCCAACACAAATATTGTGACTCGCCCTCAAGTCACTCCACAAGCCTGGAGATCTTAGCGTGAAGACCTTCTAGCTCGACTCGTATGACCGCAACCTCAGTAATGCACTAAGTTGTCACCTACTTCACGTCTTCGACCATCTACTCAGTCACTACTCCTAAACTGTCGACCTGAAGCTTTTGCTAAGTTCCTTCCATAGTCATAATATTTCCTTCAATAAAGCCTGTCACGGTGTAAGCCTCATCTAGCCAGGGCTTTAGTCGTGCCTTTAGCATTGCTTCCTTGTGCAGCGCTGCATCCACCTGTTCTTTCAGCTGCTTAGCCTCCTACAACTTTGCTATTCCTTATGTTAGTGCGATGGTTCATGCTATGTCCTTGACCTCATCATAGAATTTTTGTAGCTCGTGCACTTTTGTCTCTAGTCGTTGTACATTGGGGTCCTCCTATAAGCTTGTTAGGACCTCAAACGATTACTCAAAAAGTTGCGTGCAGTCTGATACTGCACTATCAACCACCACTACTACTTCTGTGACAGGGGTCGCCCACTGCTCCTTTACTTCTGGTAGAGGTTAAGGCTGTGCCTTCAACTGTAACTATGTGATCTTCAAGTTCAAATCCAGCTGAAATTTCGCCATTTATGTTCGAGCATCGCGCATCCCTGTGGCCAGCTTGAGGACGTGTACCTCAACTGGTTCTTCCTCAAGAATGGCCAACTCTGGGACCATTCAACATGCCTCCTCAACAACATGTATAATACGCTTGTTCTAATTGGTCACCTCAGTCACAGTGATGATGGCGGAGTCTCACTATAGTTCCATTTGCTCATTGTTAATCCACTATTCACTAATCACCTAGAGGGCACGGTGCTCATGGGCCCTCAGCTCTGCAATCACTCCAACCTGCAAGAGGTAGATTGTTTCACCAGGGAGCACTACCAGATTCAACCCTACTCCCTTTAGGGTGCTTACAGTGGGCCTGTTAGCTTTGTTCTCCATGGTCAGTGCTCCATCAGGCAGCACTATCGCACTAGAGGCCTTTACGTGCAACATCTCTGGCAGCTTCTGAAGTACCGATAGCAAGGCTGGTAGACACCATTCCATCATGTGTCGCACGGGTCTACAGCTCCTACAAACATGTCTGGATAGCCCCCAATACTAGTTGCTGCTATTGTTCAAACTGCTGTAGGGCCTCCGTGGTGACATCCCACACCTTGTCACCAATATCGTACAGATCGCCTTCTGTTAGCATGATAGGGTCCAGTGATGTCTTACTAGCCTTTGATTTCTTCCTAGACCCTCCTTTCTCCTTCTCCCTTGGACGCTTGATGCGAGTGGACATCACCTGAGGGTCCGCACCGTTTTACTCTTCCTTCTCGTTCGTCTCCTCCTTTGTCTCAGGTGAAGGTGACCTCGCGCCTTTGTCAGAGCCTCACTTTGTTCCACCTGTTCGCTTCCCTGTCTACTGATTGGCATCACACTCCACTTGGGCCTTGTCAGCGGCCTCCTTTTTTCTCTTCTCGGCCAGCTGTGTCATCTTAAGCATGGCTGGCGGATTTGCTCCCTCCCACCGCCAAGTCTGTTGTAGCGCGCCACTCTATCGGCCATTGATTAAGTACTACATCAATGACATCATTCATTGCTAGGTAAGGAAAGTCATACCATTTCTAAGCAGTGTCCTTCCATGCCCTGATGGATGTATGGTGAAAGTCTACTTTAAACACTACATAGCCCTTCAGGTTGGCGTACACCGTAGGCGACAACCATGTTTTGCGATTGATGGCCATGCGGATGTTCATCTCCATCAAGATCCAGAAGATCTTGATGTCCTTGATGCATTGTGCATCCTTGGTCGCCCACAGCGAAGCATACTTCACTACTTCTGGTAGGTTTGGCACGACCGAAGGTAATTGACTATCTTCTGGCAGCTCCCATGCTACCAGCACAATCAACACTAAGAGCCATGTGTAGTGGAACGTCTTGCTAAGCTCCTATGCTTTGCAGCATTTTGTAAGGAACTCTTCGCGAAGGTAGTCTGACCAGTTGAACTGGACTCCTTCAGCACACTAGGCTGCTAGCATGATGACAAGTGCTAGCACCTTATCGGCACGACACTTCCTCATCACTTTCCCTACTAAAATCTGTGTAGCTACCTTTACAGTAAGGTTGCAGATGTTGGATATGGCATATCCACGTGGCTTCTTTACCATCTTAAGATTTTCTTGCATGGCCTCTGTGAGGGCCTGCTCACCACCTTTTCTGCCCAAATATCATGTCATGATTCTCTCTTGTGTAAGAAAATTGCGTGATCTGGTGGATCAACCTATTCGTGATGGCTACTAGCTCCTCCAGCCACACACACCCATCATGCACCAAGCAGAGCAGCTACTTCGTGACCAATATTGTCACTGAGGTGCGATTGTAGTGTGGCACCCAAAGTAGGTAGGAACCCTGCCTTGTCCAGTCCTCTAAGCCACCTGTGCGGCTCCAATGCGGTCATTCTGATGTTTGTATTGATGATGCGGCACATCAGCTTTTCAGTCACCAAGTGTGGGAACTTCTCATGATCAGCCAAATCCGACTGCTCAATTTTTAGCAACGGCACCTGAGCCAAGTGTGGTCCTTCAAAAACAATCTCATCTGGCAACAGAGGGGTTTGCAAGGGGGTCTTGCTCCCATCGATGTCTTTCAGCACCTTGGTCTTGCCCTTGTGCGAACGGACATACTCAGGCAACCTAGTGATAAGGTCAGCACCCTAGGCTTCAACTTCCTCCACTTCGACTCCCACATCCTCGTCATCCATTGGGATGTCTTCAATTTCTTCCTCCTCTGGCCCTAAATTGATGGCTTTGCCCTTCTCCTGTGCGATGGGCTTTGGTTGTTTCCTCCTTGGCGATGCCCGTACCGGTATTGTAGGTTGCTTGCCCTTCTTATACTTCGTGCTCTCCTTGCCTAGGGTCGGATTTGGTCTCTGCATCCCAAGTGATTTAGGGACTTCTGCTAATACTCCAGCCACTTCTGGAGCAACTACTTCTGCCTCCATCTCCATTTCCAATACCCAATCCTCTACTTCGATATCTATGGCTTCTATGGGTGTCGACATGATTTTCTGCAGGAACTCTTGTGTCTCCTTCGGCAATGTCTCAAATACTTTACTAACTATCAGAAGTTCATAGTGTTTGCGATTCATGTGCGCCTGAGAGCTCAACAACTCAATTCTCAAAATTCCAAGTGTTTTTCGCTGGACAGCCACTTGTAATTTATAGGGCATTTTGAATTCAAATCCAATCGTTCCCCCCAAATTTGGTTCATTAATGTTGGATTGGCAACAAATTTTCAAGGATATGAGCCATAAATTTCATCTTAAATGCCGAACGCCCACTCCATTTGACCGCATTTCTATCGTCAAATCATGAATAGTGACTTTCATGGTGACTTTCTAGCCAATATACGTGATTTCTCCCTAGGTAGCACAACTCCCTTTGCATTGCCGCAAACCATGTGGCACTTCCTTGCTTCGCACAATCCTCCAATCATGTAGCTCCCCAACCTAGGCAATGTAGTTTATGGTCTCGTACCTCCTTTCAGCTGCCTAGAGCACTAAAATTGTGCTACCTTCATGTATTTAGATGGCTGGACCACCAGTGTATGGCTTCAATCGACTGCCATTCACCTTTCATGGGAACGGATCTCCATTCAATTTTCCCAGCTATACCACTCCTCCATCGGTAATATCCTTAATGACATAGGGCCCTATCCAGTGTAATCTGAACTTCCCTAGAAATTTATCAAACTTACTATCATATAAAAAAACCAGGTCATTTACCTTAAGGTGCAAAACTTAATGTGCCGATCATGCCATGCTTTTTCGCGCTTCTTTTGGACTTATTGGTGAAATCCAACCAGAAATCTCTCTTCCTCAAGCTTAGCCAGTTGCGCGAGCCTTTCCTCTAGGGCTCCACGATTCGTCATACCTGTGAGTGCCACTATGCGCAAACTAGCCACAATGTATTCCATGGGCATCACTACTTCAACACCATATACAAGCCTAAAGGGTGTTTGTCTAGTCAGCTTCTTGCATGTCATTCGATAGGCCCATAGTACAGTGGGTATGCGTATGTCCCAATCACTTTTCTAAGCATTTCAAACCTTGGTGAGCACATTCTCCAACACTTTATTGAATGCTTCCACCATCCCATTAGCCTGTGGGTGATAAGGCATGCTCTTCTAGTGATATACCTGAAATTCCTCCGTTAGTGCGCTGATCGTCTCATTTAGAAAGTGCGTACCATGATCACCCATCAAAAACTTCGGACAACCAAATCGCATCAGTACATACTCAAAGAGGAACTTTGTAGTAGTTGCGCCTGTACAATCCTTTACAGGTTGTGCCTCCACCTACCAAGTCAAATACTCTATTGCGTTGATAATGTACTTTGCTCCCACCTTTCCTTGAGGCTGGATGGGTCCCACAAAGTCTATCGCTCATTTCTCAAAGGGTTGTAATGTCATCTGTGGATTCAAAGGAATCTCATCCCTCTGTGATGGCCTGCCAGTCCTTTGACACACATCACATGCCTTACAGTATGCTTTCAAGTCTTGATGGAGGGTTGGCCACCACAACCTTGTGTGTAGAATCTTCTGTGCGGTCACTCTTGCTGCTTAATGTACTCCCGCGACGCCCCTATGGGCGTCCGTGAGGATGCTGCTTCTTTCAAACTCTGGTACATATCGTCTCAATATCTCATATGACCATATTTTGTACAAATGCTTGGCAATGACAGAAACATTTGTTGCGTGCACCACTAACTCCCTCTTTTGTTGAACGGTGAATCCTTCTGGGGCAATTCGTGTCGTTAGGAAATGTATGATATCTTCAAAATGACCATCTGCGATGTGCACTACAAATAGTTGTGTGTCAGGCAGTCCCTCCTCCAAATTAGTGTTGGAAATAATACTGAGAGGGGGGGGTGAATCAGTATTATCAAATCAGTTACTTTTCATTTTTCATACTTAGATTTATATACGCGGCTTCAGTTTAGTATATCCACGTATATACGCGACTGTGTTAAATGCAACCAGCGTACATGCAGTAATCTTATGATTCAGTTAGCTTATCTTCAGTAAATGCATCAGAACATTATTAACCACATTAATAGTAAACAGGTGTAGTAAAATAGTACATATCATCACACATAAGAGGCACACATGAACACCATGATATAAGGTGGAAACCCAATGTGGGTGAAAACCACCTGCTACAATTCGTCTCTTTCTTCCTTTAATAAGAAACTTCTTTTACAATGTACTGGTGCAGTCCTTTACTAGCACGCAGGCTTCAACATGCAGAGGGATACAACCCTCTCTCTCATTTTCTAGCTACTTCTGGA
>APFE031508510.1:192480-224304 GCA_000404065.3 Pinus taeda | reverse complement strand
AATAATTATTATCTCATAATTATAATATTTTGCAAAATTAATTATGATAAATTGCTCAATTATATAATTTCACCCTTTTATCATGGGAAAAAGCTCATATAAGTAAAAGAAAATGTGAAAAGGGGGTGCATTTTAGCCAAACAACTGAGGTAAGTTGATATTGTGTTTCTCTCACTATAATGGAGTGGTAAATAGGGTTATAACAATGACCTAATAAGAGAGGGAAAGACATAAAACGAACATAGGTAAAGTGACCCAATATTCCTACAAGCAAGGTTTGACAACATCTACATCCAAACAACAACACACCCCACAATGCCAAGACCATAATCCACATATAAACTAATATTCTTATAAAACAAATAGAGGTTTGACATAAAAAATATATGTTCTAAAGGGCTGCAAAAATACCTGAGGAGAGGTAACCATTAAGCGTCGAGTGTTGTATGCCAACAAAGGTCTCTTCACACCATAGCCTCTAAAAATGACCAAGCCATGAGATTTTCTTGTTTGCTCATGGCTTGATTTCCCCATGTCTTTTCTTAACATCATACCATGAAGATTGAGAGCATAAATATTCTTGACCTAATGTAAATAATAATAATAATATAATAGTAATAATACTAATAATAATATTATTATATATTATAAAGAATTGCCAAAATTTCAATAAATATGAAGAATTTGTCCACAAATTCAATCAACAAGGCATACTCTAATTTGAGTTTAATTATCATTTTATATGTTTTGTGGGAAAAAAAATTATTGTTGAATCATACATTATCGAGCTTGTTAACCCTTTCCTTTTTTTTCTCTTATTATCAGACTGTAATATATTTTGAAGATACCATGTCTTAATCTCTCCCTTTTTTCATTGATAATTTTATATATATATTTTTAAATTTATAAATATTAACTACACCTTTATTTGTATTAATCGTTTATTATTTATTAATTTTTTTATAAGTTTATTAAAAAATAAATATTAAAAAAAAACTCATCATCTTATTATTTGATCACTAAGAACTATCAAGTAATATTCGTCATAATGAGGATGTTATTGTATTATATCCATTGTTAAGTGAAAAAAGTCCTATTAGGAGGAGGAACTAAATACATACAATGATTATTGATGTCATCTTAATCTTATGTTATTTGCAATATGTATTTATGATAATAAAAAATGATGGTAAACTTATAATTCCTTTACCTTTTTTTTGGTTAGAAAAATCCTTCCAAAAAAAATCCTTTAGCTTTAAATAAGTAGGAAAATATCTATGCTCAAAGAAAATTCTAAAAGAAGAGTAATAGTTACAACATAGCATAGTCCCTGTTTCTACCGCTAATTAATTGATTAAGGCCATGCTTCTTTTTGTAGGGTCCGCATTTTCTCATTATTTGAGAATGTCCACATTTCCGCAATCTATCATTATTTACAATTTCATATATCCATACTCTGCATAATGAAAGTCACATTGGCATAACTTCTTCCTACACCTTCCTATTTCGCATAATTAAAGCCATATTCACATAGCTTTGTCCATTTATCCAATTACATTGGGAGATGTGGAGATAACTTTTATTGCCAATAGTCGAATCTAATGAATTATCTATTGTGGTTGTAATTGTGAATCTAATAATTGGAGGTTAAAAAACTAAGGTACGCAGGGGGGTGTTGAACATATATTCGAAGGATGGAGAAAGGGGGTGCCAAAAGTGCGGGAAGTGAAAAGTGTGGATGGGAAGTGAATGTTTCCATTATGTGGAGTGTAGAGGTAGAGTTGAATTTTTTATTATGTGAAGTGCTTCTCTAGTTTCCATTACCTCTACACATACCCTTTCTCTGCACACCCTTTCTCCCACACTTCCTGCACAACCTTTCACCACACATCATAATTGTAGCAGTTTCATATTAAATTAATATCTCAAAGTTTTTTTTTTCATATTATACCTAGTCGAATTATACCATGAATAAACACAAATGCACTCAGTATCTACGTAACTAGAAATTTTTATGACCAAACTTTAATAATCCCAAATTTATAATTAAGCGATTAATATGTAACATATACAAATGTATATGGAAATAATTAGAGGCATAATAATTAGCATTTTTTGTCCATGCCTTGAATTTTCATAATAAATTAGATCTATGCGCATTACGAAATAAAAAATCTCAATTTGATATAGTCCCTGCTTCTTAACAGACTACCCCAAACTCAATTTCTCTACACACCCTTTTTGCAGTGGACTGCAGAGTACTAAATCTTGAATCGATATAGACCCAACTCTTTAATAAAATCCCCACATATAATTTATTTGCACATCCTTTCCCCCACACTTGTTGTACACCCTTTCTTTACATAACTAAATAATAATTGTTAGCACCCCTCCCCCCCCCCCGCTCTCAGTTTTGGCATCATTGGACAGAGCAATGTCCCATAATTAATAACTATTCAAAGGAGTTTAACCATGAGGTATAAAAATAAATAAATAATTGGATGATTTTATTCTTTTGGATTCCATTTCCTACAAAATAATTGGAATTGGCATATTTCGTTTTACCTTGTCCCTTTGTAAGGATCTTGGACAAAGAGGTAGGTAAATTGATAGTGGAAGAAGGTTTCATTGTGTGGAGAGTAGATCTTTCCTTATAGATGTATTACTCTTGATATTACATAATACCTCAATCCCGCACAATGAAAGTAATTTTCGCATAGCTCTCCTTTGCAGCTTTGTAACTCGCATAATGAGAGGCATCCTTGCATAGCTACATTTAGACTTGTGCACTGCAAAATGAAAGCGTGACGCACATCTTCACATTTTTAATGTCCGTATTTCTGACAATTAGAAACATGACAACTTAGTAGATCATGTAGAAAATCACTTTGGGAAAATCCATTTGTAACAAACCCCCTTGACAATTAATGGAGTATGTGTTGGTAACGTGCATGTCAGAAAATGCATGATGAACACTTGGTTAATGAAACCACAGACATGTTACTTTTTAAAATTGGATTTATGTACATAAAAGCTTCAGTTATTGTCCAACATTAAATGAAATGTTTTTTTAATTTTTCATTTGTGTAGCAGATCAAGTGTGCACAATAACAAACACAATTTTCCTACCACAATGTTCCACACTTCCCCATGCAATCTCCCTCTGCAGTTCTCCCACAAACTTCCCTTTTGCACAACGTTAGTTGTTAAATGATTGAAGGGACCAAAAACTTCTGTTTGGTCAAAACACATTAGCACATTGAAGATTTTTCATCATGTCAAAGTGAATATTGTTGAGACAAAAAAACTCGAATATTGTGCGAAGCTTTCTTTGAGAAAAGCTTACAATGAAAGGCTTCGTCGTGTGAATGAATCTTGCTTTGCACTCCACATTTTTATGAGGCTCTTCACATTATCAAATGCACTAAACACTAAATATTGCACTTCTTCATAGTGCGTTATTAATAGTATGTCTCCTTATTAATTGAAGAATTAGTGCTGATGTTTATCTGATTAACACACATCACTATTAGAGTAGCCAAACATAAACATGTTGTCTATATCATTTGTACATTTCAAACCATATAATGATAGAACCAAGATTCGCCGTAAAAATTAGTGTTTATAACATATTATATTATGAAAATTTTTTAATGATAACAAGTAACATACAAACTCATCGCGGCTGCCTGCGCTCTGCTGCCTGACAGTCTGAACCCGCGCCCTCGACCCAGCCCCCAGGCTCTGCCTGGTTGGGCCTCCTCTGCCGCCTTGCCCCGCGCCTCCTGCGCTGACTCCGCCCTCGGGGTCCCCCTCCCTGGCAGCGCTGTCCTCCAGATCTGCTCTGCGGGCCTGCAATGGCAGGATCCGCTTCCCCCCCTCCGCTTCCTAAATCCCCTGAGGAATCTTTCGCAGCCCTCCTCTCGAACCATTCAGAAGCCAGATCTCGCCCCTCCCAGTCAAAGTTCATCAAGAAGCTCGAAGAAATTCCTGAAGTAAATCTGCCCCCTTCTCTGCCCAGAAAATCGGCAATAACACTGTCTGAAAGAGGACTAGTTGGTCAGTTCACTGGCCTCTGGCCCTCTCCAAGAACGGTCCAAAAATGGGTGGAGCGTAACTAGAGCACAATGATTCAAGGGAAGATAGCCATCCGCTTCTGCGGGCGTGGTTACTACACCTTCCTCTTTGAAACGAAGGAAGACAAGCACCTCATCTTTCGCAACGAGCCTTATTTCATGGATACAAGAGGTTTATATCTGAATCGCTGGACCCCGGACTTTGACCCGGAGATGGACATCCCCAGCGCGGTCCCTGTTTGGGTGCGCCTCCCGCACCTACCCTTGCATTGCTGGGGGGATGAATTAGTTAAAGCTATTGGCAATGCTGTGGGAAAATATATAGATAGATCGGAGCCAAAGGAAAACATGCATGCGTGCGCCAGGATCTGCGTTGAAGTCGATCTTGGAAAAGGACTGCCGGAAGCTGTAAAGCTAAGAGTGGATCAATGGCTGCACATTCAACAGCTGGACTATGAACAACTACCCTTCAAGTGTAAGGTATGTCATGAATACGGCCATTTTGCTAATAGATGCAGTAAACTAAAAGAAAATGAAGCCACACATCACGAGGAAAACCCTGAAGGATCTTGGGAACAAGTAAAAAGGAAAAAGCCTTCTTCGAATTCGGGTAATAATCCCACAGCCCATCCACCTTCTAAACACCCCCCCCCCCCTCCTCCTCCCCCCCCCCTTCTTCCAACCCTTTCGAATCCCTATCTGCAGAAACCCCGGCCTCTCCCCCTCACTCCCCTCTCCATGCCTCTCCCTGCTCTAGTCCTCCTCCCTCCC
Organism: Pinus taeda; assembly: GCA_000404065.3. Classification (NCBI taxonomy): domain Eukaryota; kingdom Viridiplantae; phylum Streptophyta; class Pinopsida; order Pinales; family Pinaceae; genus Pinus; species Pinus taeda. The sequence goes on along the minus strand of APFE031508510.1, from coordinate 219,457 downwards.
CCCGCCCCACCGTTGAAAGAATTCTTACAAGGAACAAAGCCAAGGAAGCCCCTCAGCCATCTGATCCCCCGAGAAAAGCCGGACGAAAAACAAACAGAGAGCTAAGAGACGAAACAGCAGCAAAGGAAATGGCAACAGGTACCCAGCAACCAATGGATTCCTTCTTAGGCAAGCTCAAAGGAAGTGGCGAGAAAGCCAAGGAGAAGTCAGGAATCCACCTTAATACTGGTAAATAATGAATATAGTCTCTTGGAACTGTAGGGGGCTCGGCTCACCTGAAAAGCTAAACGCAATCAAGGATCTCATTAACCAGGAAAAGCCTGATATCTTCCTAATCTAGGAGACTAAAACTTCCGAGCAAGACTTTCTCCTTCAAACCCAAAGATTCAGAAACTATAAAGGCATCTCAAAAGGCTCATCAGGAGCTTCAGGAGGCATTGGAACCTTATGGAATACAAACAAATGGGAATTAATTAGCTCCCAGCTTTGTAATTGGTGGATCCGATCAGATCTAAGGAGCAAAAACACCAGGGAATCTCTCCATATCTACAATATCTATTCTCCTAATCACTACAGAGACAAAGCAAGTTGCTGGAACACCCTAGAAATGGACCTTAGCATCACTCACAACAGTGGGGTAATCCTAGGAGGCGATCTGAATCTTATAAGGCAGATAGATGAAAAGTATGGGGGGATTTTCCATGCTGATCAGTTCAGAGACAAGTTGGAAACCATCATTCAGCAATTCAAACTGATCGACCCACCCCTAACTAATGGGAAATACACATGGACAAATAGAAGAGCAGGAATCCGCAACATAAAGGAGAGGCTGGACAGGTTTCTTGTACAGGAAAGAGTAGCAGAAATTTATCAAACAATTAGAAGCCGCATAGTTCATGGCACAGCATCGGACCACAAGGCCGTGGTTCTCTCCATGGACAAAGGATTAAATTTCGGCCCTCTTCCGTTTAAATATAACAGATCTTGGGACAGCCACGAGGCTTTCCGCACGTTGGTAAGGGAACAGTGGTTGAAAGAAGTTATTGGCTCCCCCCATTTCGTTTGGGAGTCAAAGCTAAAACATCTCAGGACTGCCATAAAGCAATGGGCTAGGGAAAACGCAAATGCTGAGATGAAAAAGAAAGCTGAGCTACATCTGGAAATGGAACGATGGCATAGAGAAAAAGAGCAGATGCAATATACAGCAGAGGACCTAAACAAGGAAAAAGAACTGTACAAAGAGCTTTACCGGCAAAATCGCATGGAGGAGGAAGAACAACGAATAAAATCTCGCTGTCTCTGGCTAAAAGTTGGGGATAAAAATACCTCATTCTTCCACAATAATGTCAAGGTTAGAAGAGCAATTAATCAGATAAACAGAATCGAAGTAGATGGGAGAGAACTCAGGGACCAAGAAGCCATAAAAAACGCAGCTCATGTGCACTTCAAAGCCCTCCTCTCAGCGAACCAGCACCACGACAGCGATGACTTCCTAAGTATAACTGAAAGCAAGATAACAGAGGAACACAATCGCAAGCTGGAGCAAGAACCTACAGCAGAAGAAATACAAGAAGCTATCTTCGGCATGCAGCAGGACAAGACCCCCGGGCCGGACGGTTTCACCGTTGCATTTTACAAACAGCATTGGGACATTATAAAGAAGGACTTTGTAAGAATGGTTAAAAATGCATTTAGAAAACATAAACTGGGGGACAATACAAAGTCTTCTCATATAGCCCTGATCCCCAAGGAAGCCGACCCCAAATCCTTTGATAGATTTCGGCCAATCTCGCTTTGTAACGTCTCTTACAAAACCATCACAAAAATAATAGCAAACAGGATAAAAAATCTTCTTCCCCTCATAATCTCAGAGAACCAGGGAGGGTTTGTCCCCAAGAGGCAGATCATTGATAATGTCATTTTAGTGCAGGAGGCAATCCATAGCAGTTACAACAGAGGGGAGCGTGGAATGATTATTAAACTGGACATGGCCAACGCATTCGATCGAGTAGACCACTCCTTCCTTTGTGCGGTTCTTAAGAAATTTGGTTTCTCTTCTAACTTTATCAGCCTGATCAAAGCATGTATCTTTGACTCCTGGACCGCCCCACTGATCAATGGCAGGCCCAGCTCTTCCTTCAGAAGCTCCAGAGGCCTGAGGCAGGGCTGCCCCCTCTCCCCCTTTCTTTTCATTATCATGGTAGAGTCTCTCAGCCTCCACCTAGAAAATCTGCGCAACAAGAAAGAAATTACAGGTATCCGCATTGAGAGAGGGATAAAGGAAGTAAACCACTCATTGTTTGCAGATGATACCTTATTAATTGGGGGTGCATCCAGTCTAATGGCTAGGAGATTTAAAAAGATTCTGGATGCCTTTCTTCAAGCCTCGGGAGGAGAATTGAATAACAGAAAATGCAGGCTCTACACTTGGAATAGGCCTCTTCAGACTCAGCAAAGAATCTCCCAAATCTTGCAGATCCCGCTCCAAATCAATTGGAACTCTTTCACTTATTTGGGCCTGCCGCTGGCAAAGGAACATATTAAAGCTGAAGTATGGACAAACCACATCGAAAAAATGAGAGGACACCTCCAAAACTGGGGAGTCTCTTGGCTCAACCTAGCTGGCAGATCAATCCTCATAAAGGCCGTCCTCTCTGGACTCCCAATATACCAATACGCAATCATGATGGCCCCTGCAAGTATCCACAAACACATGGAGCTCATAATGAGAAGTTTTCTCTGGCAAGGAGGCAAACAAGACTCAAAAAAATTCAGCCTTGTTAGCTGGGACCAAGTTACCCTTCCTTACGAAAAAGGTGGCCTATCCATAAAAATTCCAGGCCTCTCCAACCAGGCGTTGGGGCTCAAGCTGATCTGGAGGTTGCTCACAGGAACTGGCTCATGGTGGGTGGAAGCAATCAAAAGGAAGTATCTCAGAGGCCCAAACTCCAATATCCTCAAGGATCCAATAGCAGACAGGCCCTGCACTCCGATGTGGCGCCTAGTGAAGAAAGTTCTGCCACATTTCAAGGAAAACGTTTCCAAGCTCCCAGGTAATGGTCAAAGCATTAATATTTGGACTGATAGAATATTAAACTCCAATCCAAGAATCCTCCTCCAAGAGATTCGACCTCTTCAAATTTGGATGGAGGAGAGGCACATAAGCACCATGTATGACATATCCTTATGGAACCAAAACAGATGGCAGGCCTGGAAAGACTTGAATCTACCTCCGGAATTAAAAGTCTTGTGGCTAAATTTGAAGCTCTCTTTAGCTGGATTAGCCCCAACAAACAGGGACAAAGAGGACAGATATATCTGGGACTCGGGGGGAGGCTCCTTCACTGTTAAAGAAGGATATAAATCCCTTCAAAATTTAAACCCCACTGCCAATTGGAACCTTTACTCAGTGGCCTGGAAGACAGAATGTCTCCCAAAGGTAAAGCACTTCAACTGGACTCTTTTAAAAGGAAGAATCCTCACGGCGGAGAACCTGAAAAAGAGGGGGATACAAGGGCCTTCGATTTGCAGCTTTTGTTGGGCAGAGGAAGAGTCCCTTCAGCACTCCTTCCTTCTTTGCCCGTTCGCTCAAAGCTGCTGGACCAGCATAACGAGACCCTTAGACATCAGAGGACCCCCTGACCAAATGCATAACCTTCAGAAGAATTGGAAAAGAGTCTATCCATACTCTTTGAAGGGGAAAAATAATATTACAAGAATATGGAAGTGCATTCCAGCCACACTATGCTGGAATCTTTGGCTTGAAAGGAACAAATTTGTTTTCAACAATAAGAGGCCTAACATGGACAGCATTCTAGCCAAAACCATAGCAAACATCTCGGAGACCGTAAGTGCAAACTACATAGCACCCCCAAACCAACTCAGCTGGGCACAAGAGGAACGGGACTGGTACAACAATTTCAATGTGAACCATGCTCAGCAACCTTCACCACAGAAGAAAGCCACCCAGAAAAAGGCTAACTGGAAACTCAGGGGAAACAAGGATGAAATAAGGCAGTGGATAAACAAGCAAGACCGTCCTCTTCTGTTTTTTGACGGAGCTTCAAAGAACAATCCCGGAGCTGCGGGAGCAGGAGGAATAATCAAAGACAAAGAAGGAAAAATCATCTGCAGTTATGAATGGGGATTGGGATCAGCTTCGAACAACACAGCTGAAGCATATAGTCTCCTCCTCGGCACCACAATCCTCTCCAACTGGCAGATAAAGAACCCAATAATAATTGGGGACTCGGCTATCTTAATCTCTGCAATGATCCAGGACAGAGACTTTAACAAAGAATGCCTCAACAACATCAGAAAGCGGATCAAAGAAACCATTCGAAGTTTGGGGGAGGTCACCTTCAGACATGTGTTGAGGGAGCATAACGCAGAAGCAGACTCCATTGCTAACATGGCAGTAAACAGGCATCAGGGACAGGTAAGAGAAAATGACATAATCTATGATAAAGATATTCCCTAATCTGTCAAAATGCCCTTCTGGCCATCCAGAATGTCCCCCAGAGTATTCTCAGATCAAAATCTACCCCTCCAGCAAGTATTTGGACGACTCCCACTCCCCTCACACTCTGTCATCCTTCTCGAGTCCACCCTTGTGCGTGATCTCCCTTCAGGCTCGATTGGCTTTCTGTCATGAGTCCCCATTATCGATATTCGCTCTCAAGTTTCTATCAATCTTTCGAAGCTTGCAATTTTCGAATTTGTTTCTTCATACGTGTACTGAAGTCCCAGCCCAACCTTTCATAATCATAACAATGGCCAAAAAATGCTGCTGTTGTTCTAGCTTCTTCTCCCGCCTTGCATGCTCCTCAGGAATCACTCGACCCCCTGTTGATTCAACTGAAAGTGACCCCGCTCTTGAGGATACCAGTGCCAATAATGTTCTGAATTCTAATCCAGAAGCCCAATCTTCTTCTTCTGCCAATCCTTTTTCCAAGCTGCGATCCATCCCTCTGCTCCTTTGTATTTCAGTCAGAGCTCCTTTCCTTCTCATACCTGCTCCTTTGAGCCTCCTTCCCTCTCAGCCCCATTGTGAAGTTAGCCAGGGGAGTGAGTCTCTCTGTTGCGCGCCCAGTTTATTGAGCTCCAGCGCCTCCCCTGCCGTCCTCAGGCATAAATCATGGACTATTATTAAGCTATGTTCTCTAAACAGTGTCACGCCAGCAAACCCCACTATGCAATCAAGGAGAGCGCAGCGCCACAAGGAAGACCATCGACCTGGGATTGAAAAAGGAATGAAAGGTATACATGGTGAAGTGTCAACCTCTGGAGGAGGCGACCGACCCTCTCAAAGCAACTCACGGACAACAAGCAGGCAGTGGCAGCCACCGAAGAAAGTCGAAAAGAGGACCAAAGAGGAGAACAGAGGAATTATGAAGAAAACCGGTTTAGATGATTAGTTAAATGAACAGTAAAGTAAAGCTCATAGATGGATTGTTTGTAAAACAGTATAGTAGGTATCTTTTCCAGCTTTCTTTTTTTAAATCAAACACACAGAAGTCACGGGCTGCGTCCCGATTCTGGACCTCATTCGGGATTGCTATCTTCGAATCCTATGTAACAGTTTTAGCGCCCACAGTTTTTTAAATATATGAGTATCCGACTTTGTGAAAAAAAAAAAAGAGAGTTTGAAAAAGAAACAAAAAAGAAAACTCCATCATGTCCCTTTTCGTAATTTGTCCCTCGAACCCGAAAAGGTAGAAAAAATATCTGAGGGAACCTCTTGACCATGTCGACCAAGGTGTACCTTTTTTGTAAATAGTCAATCTCAGCCCCAAAAGGGGTAAACATATACTGAGGTGACGTTGATTCATTTACTTTAACGATTTTGAAACGACAAGTACTCGGTAATATTTCCAATTTTTGAGAGTCAAAAAAGCGTTGAAAGATGACTCCACGAGGGTTCCTTTTTCATTTATTTAATGAGTCTGAAAAAGAGATAAAATAAAACTCGGAGAATCAGTCAATAATAATCATTGTTCACATTGAAGGCACCTGTAACTGCACATGAAACACACCCATCATCGATATCAAGAGAAAATATTAATGAAAATATTTGACAAAATGACTTTCAAAAGTTATAAATAGGTAAAAGTAATTTCATTTGTTACCATTTTACCAAATTGAGCTCTAAAAGTGCTTTTATGCCCCAAATCTCTTGATTTTCTAGTGGCCATTGTAGGAGATCCAGGGTACCATTTCACGATCCATATGCAACAAGTAAGAGCCTCATCCCTGCTCTTACATTTCATTACTTTTTTATGCAATTTAAATGGTAAATTTTATGCTAGAAAGAAGGATTTTGAAATTTTAGGTCGTCAGCGACTATCGCGGGTATGGTCATCGGACCCACGATGGTCGTGCTCAACCCCAAAGGTTCATGTGATTCCATCGCAATGTTTACAAAAATAGGCACGATGGTGCTGAGAGCAATTTTTTGAGATTAAAAACTCTCTTTTAAGCAAAAAATGTTGATTTTTATCCATGTAAAAAGCATTAATAAGTGTTTAAATGTTGTTTTGTAGGAGAATATGGTCTTGGAGTGGAAATAAAGAGGCCATGAGGCCGAAGATTTCAAAGCATCTTAGGATCTGGCATGCATAAATGCTCAAAGGGATTGTGGACTACTGAAATTCTTTAGGACCATAGGATTGAGAGCTCAGATGGAGCTACTACCTTATCTTATCAGCCTTTGGGATGTAGATCAAGAGATCTTCATCATCAAAGGGCAATAACTAGAACTGGAGGAGATGGACATCTATTTCATCACAGGATTATCCTGCCGAGGAGAAGCAGTTCAACTCTTTGGATCTCACCAAGGAGGTGAGAGTACCTGCAGTCTAGTCCAGAGATACTGTCATCAAGCTGAGATAACCGATGGAGGTAAGGTGAAGATTGCAACAATCACCAACAACCTCGTTCTGAGAACAATTGTGTTCCCATGGCGCATGTATCCGGCATGCAAGCTTTGCATGAGGCTTCAAAGTCTCAGTATCAGTATGCTATCGCATGCTTGACCCCCACCATCTTCAACTGGTGTGGAGGCCTTTTAGTGAATATGAAGCGACAAATAACCAAAGGTAAGCATGGACACCCGAAGCAATTCGGGTTTGGCTCTATATTGGTGACCTTCTTTTTGGAGCGAGTGCCCCTCTTCCAATATCAGTGGGCAAAAGTACCACATCCTGCCCCCCGAGATCCAAGGCTCGTGAGATGGAGCCAGCTCACGCCTCGAGGAAGCACATATCAACATATGCATTATCCACCACAATTCTTCATTTGGCTTGAATGCCAATTGCTCATGGTAGATGACTACGCTTATGTTGGCACAGATTTCAGAGGGGATCCAGATCTACCTCTGCCACTAGGCGAACAGTGGACCGATGCAAGGAAAAACTTGTTTTTGGATTTTTTCAAGTTTTATGATTTTTATGAAAGTGTAAAATAAGACTCAACTTATGATAAATGTGCAGATGTGGGACCAGATAGACTACCCGGCATGTCACCAATAGCATGGCGATCTTCCCATCCGATAGTGGGTGCGGACTACGAGAAAGGGGCTAACCCCTTAGCTGAGATGGAGCGCAATCTGGAGGCAATCACTAGAGGGGTTCCAGATTATGCCACTATAGACAATGTTCCACTGTGTTGGCAGAGACATACTGTGGGAGTCTCTGCGAGACTGTGTCAGCTACCAGGCCTAGTGATCTGGGCAGTCTCGTGGTATCATGAACACCGTGCAGTTTGATAGTTTATCTAGTCTTTTACACATTTTGTAGGCTTTGAAAGCCAAGTATCACAGAACACTCTATTTTTTGACATTTTGATGTAAACACTCCGGCAGATGCGATATATATATGTATATGCATGTTCTATTTCTACTTATGTGTTCATAACATGATTCAATTTTACAAATGATGCAAATGTCTATCAAGAACAAAATTTGCTAATGCATCGGTTAATGTATTTAAATTACGTGGAATATGTTGATATGTAAGGCAATGAAAATTTCTTTCCAGCAAACTAAAACGTAGATAAATATGCAATATTTGTGGATTTTTCACTGAGTAATGATTGTTTAATTGTAACACAACGAGCTGCGAATCCAACTTGACAACTAGATCCCTAATGCCAAGAGCAACTGCTTTTGACAACAGTTCAATAACTGCACTATATTCAATAATATTATTGGCTGTTCGACCAAGGCAGATACCTTGTAAGTTAATCAACTCGCCATTAGGGTCATAGAGTACCCATGTTGCGGAAGAGAGTTCTTGTGTGCTATGACAAGCACCATCAGCAAAACCAATGTAATGACCTGATGACATCTGCAAACCGATTGGAACACAGGTTAAGCAGGAAAAACATATGTCTGCAAAGCAAACAAATGCGCCAAAAATAAAAAACACACACTAATGAATTAACACACTAATGTACAAAAGTTATTACATGAATTTTGCACATAATACTTTTTGAGATACAACACATTACAGGGCTGTGACAATGCATTTCCCTCATAATCACATAGCTCATAGGCACCTTTCTGTAAAACATGTTTGACGATGTAGGACCCATGCCACATGGGTTTGAACTTGTCTGCCCCTAGTTTATCGTTGGCTTGATCGTAAAGAAGGACCAAGTTGCCTTCAGCAAAAGTGCAAGGAGAAACAGTTTGGTCAAAATGAGCTTTGACTCACTTATTTTGAGCTTTGATGACCATCATAACAATGCGACGAGTCTCGTCAAGTCTCGCAGGATATAGTAGTTGCTCCTCTTTAGGCGAGGTATTCGGAAGAAGTTCGATAGCTAGCTTAAGCGAAGGGATTTCACATTCGATGGGAATATTTGCCTCTAAACCATACACCAATTGGAATTGAGTGAATCCAGTGGTCGTCTTAGCAGAATTTTTGTAAGCCCAAAGAGCTGAGAATAGCATTAAATGCCAATCCTTTATGTGCTTCCCAATGGTACGCTGAAGCATAGTAATCAAAACCTTATTGATTGTTTCAACTTGGCCATTGGCCTATGGATAATAAGGAGTTGAGATATCATGTCGAAGGCCCAACTGAGCAATTAGCTTTGCCATCATGTGCTGACAAAAATGTGATCCATGGTCAGTCATGATAGCTTGAGGGACACCAAAATGTGCTATGACGTGGTTAAAAAGGAACTGAGCAGTAGTAATATTTTCATCATTGTATGTATGCATCGCCTCGGCCCATTTCGTAAAATAGTCCATGGCAACAATGATATAACCATGCCCCCCGGTTGAGCGAGGGTTACATGTCATGAAATCAATGCCCCATTTGGAAAATGGGCTAACGGTAATTACTAGGTGTAGGGGTGCAGGTGGGACGTGCTGCTTGTGGTTGAAAATCTGGCATTCATGGCATTTTTGGACAACGACAATGCAGGCTTTGAAGATATAAGGCCAGAACTAACCGGCGCGGAGGATATTCTAAGCAGTGGCATATCTAGACATATGACCACCATAGGCACCAGAGTGGCTATCATTTAAGACCCGCTCAGCCTCTTCAAGGGTGAGATATTTGCGAAGGACAAAGTCCACATCGACCTAATACAATGTATCACCGATGATCTGATAGGGTTGGGACTGATGTCGGATGTAGCGTCGGTTATATCGAGACAACTCAAATTGAAAAATCTGGGTTTGGAGATAAATAATAATGTCTCCATAGCAGGGGTCAAGAGTGTTGATAAAAAACAGAGTTTCATCGGGTATCTACTCAGTAACATCAGTTGGGGTGCTTGTAGACAGAAGAGCACAGATTAACTCAATAAAGACGAGTGATTTCATTGATTTAGCAATAGTAAATTCCAAATCAAACTCTTGTAGGATCACAATCCATTTGGAGTATTTTCCCTCCAGTAACTAGCAAGTTAATATATATGTCATGGGGTTGCAATCAGAAATCATGGTGGTTTTCCATAAAAGGATATAGTGTCGAAACCTTTGGACAGCATTAACTGCTGCCAAAGAAAGTTTCTCGACATGAGCATATCGAGCCTCAATATCAAGAAGATTCCAGTCATATTATAAACCACGTGCTCGTTGCCATCATCGTCGTCCTGAACTAACACCATAGCAATAGTGGTATCAGTTGCAGCCAAATACAGGAAATAATCACAACGGTGATCGGGGGGATGCAGTAAAGGAGCACTAATCAGGGCTTTCATTAAAGCATCAAAGTATTCTTGGGCAACTTCATCCCAACTCAAATGGATCCCCTTCTTAAGTAAGCGAGTAAAACCTTTGGCAAGTTTGGCGTAATTATGGACAAACAGAAGGAGAAAATTAGCTTTACCCTGCAAGCTCTGCAATTGCAGCAGTGATGAAGGAGGGGATAGATTGACTATGGCCTCAACTTTCAAAGGATAAATCCTAATACCTTCACGAGACACCACGAAACCTAAGAGACAGCCAGACTCGACGCAAAACACACACGTGTGTGGATTGAGACAGATATTATAATGCCGACATCATAAAAAGATAGCTCTTAAGTGATTCGGATGGTCACGACATTTAGCCGAATGAGCTGGTAAGTTGTCAAGGTATGGCTGAACAATGTGTCGAATGTCATGAAATTCATAGGACATTGCGCGTTGGAGGGTAGTGCCAGCTTCTTTTTTCAAACCAAAAGGAAGCTTTTTGTAAGCAAAAGTACCCCAGGGACAGATAAAGGTTGTTTTATGTTGATTAGTGAGTGAAATGTTAATCTAGTTATAGCCAGAAAAAAAAACTATCCATGAACAAAAAAATCTCACTCCCAGTGCATTCACCGATGATCTGGTCAATAAAGGGAGTAGGATAATTGTCCTTAACACACGCGTGATTGATATCGCAGTAATCAACACAAACACATATCATGCCCTGCTTTTTGGAAACATGGATGATATTGGATACCCAATCTGTTAATGGAATATGATAAATGAAACCTGCTTTCAAAAGCTTCTCTACTTCTACTTTAATAGCAGTCGCCTTTTGAGGGTGCACAGGGCAAAGTCGTTGCCGAACAGGCTTAGCACCAGGATAAGTTGAAATCTCATGCACCATTATGGACAGAACGATACCAAGCATCTTGATCTGAAAATGGGGCACTTAGGCTTCTTGTCTAACTTACAAGAACCTCTCCCACTTCCAAAGCTTTAAATATTCCCAAGTCTTCATGATTAACCAATGCGGAATTAAAATGCTTGAAATATAGGTGTATGCTTGTGTTTATTTTTTACTGTTAAGTGTTGTAATTGTTGTTGCTTATGCTGATATTTTATATACAAAGAACAGTAAATAATGTAGCAAGTAAAGAATGCACATAACAGCAATTTAATTACTCTGTGAGCTCTAGTCAACTCAACTAGGCTCTTTAGGATTATGGCAGCAGTTCTTTTACAAGTCTTTGACTCAACTCCATCGATTTACACGGAACATGATGGGCTTACTTTACCATCTCATCCCTGGCTCTGAAGCTCTCGGCTTTCTGGCTCTGGCTCTTGGCTCAGGCTCTGGCTTGCACTCTGGCTCTCAGCTCTGATTTTGGCTCTGGCTCTGGTTCTAGCTCTCCACTCTTGCTCTGTCTCTTCAGCTCTAGCTGTGGCTCGTGGCTCTCTGCTCTAGATTCTCTGAGCTCTTTCTCTCGGCCTCTGTTGGTACCATTTCATTGCCATCCTTTTCTTCTAGAAATCCATCATTTGTCTATCTTGTTCTCCCATAAACCCCTCATATCCATCGAAATTGATTAATCAAAAGCATTATAGTTGTTAATTTACATTAGATTTTATTTGTGAATTTTTATGTTAAAAATTAGAAATTTTCAACAAAAATTACAGGATGTCATGACTTCCTGTAAATGGTTTATGATGTGACACGTGGCATGGCAGGCAAATCAAAACAAAGGATAGGAACGTGATCTGGAATGTACATGCATGGTGAAAGATCAATTCAACAGCAAATCTAACGCTCCTGGATACATGGTCAATGCTGGTCAAACCCAACCTTTTTGGTCACAAAGGCAGCAAAAAGCCATAGTTTCCCAAACTGATTTCGTTTTGCTTTTGGAAATCGGTTTAGATTAGAAAGGACAAAAATCACTCTTTTGTAAAAGCAGAAACATCTACATAATGTATGTACATTCGATTTAGAAGGAAAGTTAGTGAATATAGGATAGGAGACAAGCAGATAAAGACTGCATATTGTATTGTCCAGAACGGTTATTATCTTTGTGTATTGTTTCCTAAACATTGCTCTTGCATGTGATTTCGATCTTTAGAACTTAATTACAGTCACCGTTTTACTCCAATAGTGCTTATGCGTTAACATTCTCATCGCTTGAAGTTTCTTAAGTGTGCCATTGAAGCGTGGACGGGCCCTACGTGGATATTGGTATACTGTTAATTTCATTTCCATAGTGTTTTCGAATTTGAATAATGTGCATAGTGTTTAATGTTATTTCCTTGTCTGTGAGTTTATCGATTTGATTAGAAATTCTTGCAAATAATATTCATGGTGATAGCTTGAGAATTTGATTGCTAGATCATTGAACAATATCTTGTAAAATATTTGATTGATCATTAGATTTTAAAGCATCTCTGTGAACTCTGTTTTCATGCATTTAAAATTTCAGTGTGCTTTTGATTTTCATAAATTCTTAGTGTGTTAGCTGGAAAGAGCTTTTGTGGATAATGTCCTTGTAAGAGGGTTGAAAACTCAGTCCAGCAACACGTTGTTTCTTTAGGACAGTTAGATAAATTAGGTGATCTGAGTGTTAAGGTGTGAGAGGAAACATATTTCAGCCTCTTGTAAAGGAGTGTTGTAGCTTGTCACAGTAGACACTTAGTTAGGTAGATGAGATCCTTTTATGTCTATAGACTTTAGACACGTGCCTCTAAGTTTACCTACCTCGGTTGATATTAAATCTAGTCTAATCTAGCACCCTAGATTGGCCACTACAGCCTCTGAGTGCCTTTGTGAGTCACTCGACCTCCAAGCAACTCCAACAACCTTCAGCAACAATATGCTACTGTCAATTGAGCTCTCTAGCTTTTCACTTGACCTCTGAGTGACTCCAAAGACTCTCTACACGCTCAGCTCTTCCTCGATGTTCACTCAACCTCCTCTCTCTCTCCAGCAATTGAGCTCTCTGGCTTCTTTGAGGCAATCTTCCAGCTCTGCGGCTTCCACAACGGTTTTCTTTGCGCATAATCATTCTCTATGGCCCTCTGTCTTCCAGCCATAGTCCACTCAAATCCCTTCTCTGAGTGTTAGTAATCATTGCTAAACACCCTCAAGGATGGATGCCACCTATTATGTAACAGAAGGGTCATCAGTGCTTGAAATCCCTCAATATACCCATTTTTAGCTTACACAGGAAAAATCCACAGAGAACATTGTTCACTGGACTTCAGATTTCCATAATTGTGCACTATATTCCTATCGGGTCTGCCCGTAAGTCACCTCGCATGTCGCAAGGGCCTGCACCTTTGTATTTTAGAATTGCATTAAAAATATTGAAAATACACACAAGACTGTCATTGGGTGGATCTCAAAACATATGGAATACCATATATATATATATATATATATATATATATAATATATATATATATAATATATATATATAATATATATATATATAGTCGGTCCTCTGTAATGCGCCGATGCGATATTGCGATATCACAAGTCGCTCAGTCTCTGGTCTCCGTAAGCCTTCCCTTTGGTGTTTCGCCGATGCGACTTGGCACAGTCGCACATCGCACATACCCCGGCCGTTTAATATGCGATCCACTGTAACAGCGGATTGTGATATCGCAATCGCACTAAACATATACCATGTGCCGATATTCGCTGACTTCCACCGCCGATTGTGATTGCCGATCGGATCTGGACCGTTGATCGGCCAGATCTGACGGCTCCTGTGCAGATTTGGTTTAAGCCTCCAATAGGCCTCATTTTACTGTTTTTTCAGGTTTTTGCCTCTTTCCCAAAGAACAAAAAGGGAACTGCTTTTTATGATAACTCCTTCATCTGAAGTCTATTTTTGCCCATTCAAGTTGCATTGGATTCAAAATGAGGAGATCTCTGCAATGAGATTATTTCCGAGAGCAGCCTGCGATTTTCATTTTCCTCTGATTTACAAAGGATTTGTGCCATTTGGCACCTTTTACCTCTTATATGAAGTATTTCAGACTTAGAGATTTACTTAGGATCCCTTTTTGGATCACGCCTTCCCACTAAAAGAACTTTTGGTCTCCAAAAGACTAATATATTGATCTAAACAGTAAATGAGAGTGACTCACCCTCTTCTTTCAACCTCCCTACACTTGCCTTGCATAGTGCTTCTGAACCAAAGTTTCTGACCACTTCCCTTCTTGGATGGGTTATGATGTATGAGATCCATACATCATAACTATCATAAAACATGCTCATAACCAACATATAACCAACAAAAACAATAAGGATACAACAACATGAATACCACACATGAACCAATACATTTACACATGAAATACCAAGGAGAAGGAAATCTTATTAATGAATTCATAAGCCAACTAGGTTTGGGACTTCCACAAACCACCCGACCGTAGATTGGATGAACCAAATATTTCTTTCAACCATCACCCCTGTGCCACATTCCAAGCATGAATGTGGGACTCATAACCAAAACTCAGCCATGGCTTCCCGAGGTTGCACCACCTCACCCTCATCAACAGAACCAGGCTATACTGCAATCTTCACCGGGTCACTAGGCCAAAACAAGAATGGATGCCACCGAATTTCTCCACCTACACCGTGAGGAATTTTCCTGTCTCCTAGTATCTAGGCTTTATCGTAATCCACAATCTGATCCAAGGATCAATAGGCCATAATAAAGACACCACCCTCCAAAGTTTACCATATATCCCGCCATTCACCAGCAAGATTTTGTGGCTTGATCAAGGGCAACCACCTCTAGGATTTATGTATATCCTGCCATTCACCGGTCGAGGATTCCTAGGCCCACTAAGGCACACAATACCTGGCTTTACCACAACCCATAGTTTGGCTCAAGGGTCACTAGGTTAATGGATTTACCACAATCCACAGTCTGGTTCAGGGATCACTAGGCCATGTGTTCTTTCATTCAAAGATCCACTTCACTCCACTTTGAATCCATCTGACAATCCAACTCAACCAAAACATGAGAACCCCATCACACCATGGCTATCCGTAAATGATAATGCAAGGCTGAAGAAAACTGTTGCACTTGATAAAACCAATGTCGATGATAGCAAGAGAACCAAGAACACAAATGCATAACCCTGCATGCCAAATCTAGCAAGGAAATCACACATGCAAATTGATACATGCAAGTAAACTCATTGTAGTTGCTTGATCATGCTCTGTCTTGCTTGATCTTTTACTTCCTCTTTGCCTTCTTTGCCTTTCTTGATCCAATGTTGAAGTGCTCCAAGAAAACTCTAAGTGTCCAAGAGTGTGTCAGAGAGAGAATAGAGAGAGAACTCTAAAACTGAACTGACCAAAGGCTTTTTATTAATGAAGCCTTTATTTTCTTCATTTTCTATTATTTTCCTTCATTTTCCTCCTTATATGCAACCTCTGGCCTTTCACCTCCCTTTTCTCCTATTTTCCATTATTTTCATAAATAAAATACCAGTTAATGCTATTTTTCTTTTCCAAAGCCTTTTCCATTTCCTTTGTAATTTTCCTTTAGCCATAATAACCAAAATGAACACCCACTAAGATGTTTTGCCCAACATTCATCTTGGAATACGTGTCCCATGACCTTGGTCTTATATTTATTTTTTCATGGATTTTTAACTAAGGTTGTTACATAAAGGATTAAAAAAAGCCTCGGAACTAAACTTCTCTTTCAGATGTAAGTCGCCTTGCATTTAATAATCTGAGCTGAAGATAGGATGTATGCTAGATTTGGATTTCTTAATGTTTTAATTAAACTTACAATTAAACTTGATTTAGTTGTGTCAAACCCAACTAGATCTTTGTTAAACATGTACTAGAGAACATCTTTTTAGGGACTTACTATCGGTCTAACCATGTAAACTATAGTCCCTATGATGTCTAAAATAGTGATAATGGAAAACTAAAGAAGGTTGCCCAATCATTATTTAAAAGCACTTCAAAACCAGAAACTTCCTTAAGCACTAAGTCTAACTCCAACAATAGATTGGGAGATGAACTTGAGACAAAGTTGTGAAATGACAATGAAATTATGGTTAATGATATTCTTCATGACATAGATAGATCATTGGTTGATATTCTCTGTGGAATAAATAAAGGTTCTGCTAAAATTAAGGCATGAGATAAATCGACAATGGAAAAAGCTTTTTGGAATGGTGTTGAAGAGTTTCTTGCGCAGGATCATCCTCATCATAGTTGGGTTGTCGAACTTGAGAAAGAAGTTGGGGATGAACTTCTTTCATTAATTCCTCAAATTTGGAAACAATAACTCCTTGAAAGCATCAATGTGGATCTCTTGTCTCAAATATTGGAGTCAGGAAGCCAAGACATTGAGTATCTCAACAACTTATGGATTATTCATTAGGTGTTCTATTGAAGCTTGTTATTCCAAAAAAATGATAAGGAGTCAAAAGCAGCCCATGAAAATTATTTCATGAATTATGTGAGTTAGTGTCTGTTAAAGGGACAACTAGAGGTCAAAATGTTGAAGGAAAAGAACTTCTAAGGTATCTAGTATGTGTCTTTTTGTGTGCCTATATGATTTTGGGTCATCCTGAGGTTGTCCTTAGTGGTAGAGGAGACCGTGAAACTGCACTTGCAGAAGCATCATCTAGGCTTATTAAGAGTTTGAATCCTTAATCACCATTATATTAGATGAGCCTTCTTCTAGCTCTCTATCAAGAGCTTCTTCTCCAAATGTAGCAACCGATGATTGGGGTTTTGAAGAACCTCATACTTTAAGTCAATAGTGCCCATTTGTAGCCCAACTAGATGCATTTGATGTTTCCTAGTACTCTTACTTATATCAATTTGTTTTGTGGAAAGTCAAGGATACACAATCCCTTGAAGAGGATTTAATTAGAGTGGCTTGCCAGCTTGAAGTTTTAATTTTGTAGAAGTGCAAGATAACATCAAGAGATGAGTATGATGCTAATCATGACTCAAAGGCCATCCGCAAGCAGGTTCTCAAAGATCAAAAACTTTTGCGAGAAAGGGCTCTTTGTTTGAATGGAAATGATGGAGTAATAAGGATGAAAATGGTACTATCGGATGCATGAGCTAAATTTATGGAATCAAAGCAGAATGAATCATAAGAGCTATCAAAACAGTTAAGTGGAATTAATATGGGACTTTTTAGACATCGTTATTCCAAAATTAAACAGTTAAGTTAAACAATTGGTCAAGCAACAACACATGCCATATTCTTAAATTTTCCATGCATGAACACAACTTTTAACACAGGGTATCAAGATATCAACAACCAGGCAAACAAAGTGCATGGCGGTGAGACCACTGAAGCCAAGAAAACCCTTGTAGCCCAATGAAGTCAAATGAAATCAAATGAAGCCAATGAAGCCAATGAAGCCAAATGAAGCCCAACTGGCAAAATTTAGTCATAACTAGTCATCCGACAACACATGCCATATTATTAATTTTTCCATGCATGAACACAATAGTTAACATAGGGTATTCAAGATATCAGTAACTAGACAAATAAAATATATGTAGCCAGACAAAACAAAGTGCATGTCCAGTGAGACCACTATAGCCAGGAAAACCCTTGCAAGTCTAATGAAGCCAAATGAATACCAACTAGCAAAATCTAGTCATAATGTGTCAATCGAAAACACATGCCATATTCTTAAACTTTCTCTGCATGAACACAACGGTTAACACAGGGTATTCAAGATATCAATTACTAGACAAACAAAGTGCATGTGCAGTGAGACCATTGTATCCAGGAAAAACCTCACAATCAAATGAAGCCCAACTGGAAAAATCTAGTCATACATAAACCCATGCATAATCCCAAATTGAAAGAACCCTACCCTCAACCATAGACCCTGTAGAATAGTACAATAAGAGCTAAAATTCCCAACAATAAGTTCAAAGTGTTGAAAAACACAAAGTTTGGCTTGTATGATATAGAATCCTACCAGAGAGCCGCATAAGCCACCACCATGGCCAAAAGTCGCCCCAAACCTCGCCATACTACTTTTGCGACAACCAGAGAGATTACCTGCAACACAAACACAGAAAAATTAGCATTTTGGCACAAACCCAAAAAAAATTACAATAAAATCCCAACAAAACGCCATGAATATTACCACTTACCATAATGGACCTCGAAACCTACATGTCCACCACAAAACTAAATCGAATCCCCCACAGGCTCCTTCACAAACAATAGGTTGCGCAATCGAAACAATAACAACTGTATTGGTAAACCCCCCACAATCCAAAACAAGCAACCTCAAGCACACTTGTTAACCCCCCTTGAACCATGTAAAGCAACCACAAGCACAACCGTAAACGAACCACAAACATATCCAAGCAACGATGCCCGATGAGTAGTATGGCAGCACAAGTGAACAAGTACTAGAGCCCGAAGGAGCCATAGTTGGGGGACCTTAGTGCCCACACATCGGGCCCGAACAATAATGCATAAGGTGATGAAGTCATGGCAGAAAAGGAGTCGAAGGAAACCCTATATGGAGTGCTAAAGGGATAATTTAATGTGCTCACCAAACTAGACATATGGCGCAAGATGGTGGACAAGTGTCATATAGGCATTGAGTTGATATCCACTTCGTTCGCCATGGTGGCAGGGAGGGCGCACAACAAATGGCGTCCCTCCCTTATATCGATTATGAATATTTTGAACAATGAGCAAGAGCATGAGATAGTAGAGAGAAAGGTTACCTCTTTGCTAACTTACTTTTGTTCCATGATTCATACTATACATATAGCAGACAATTTTGTGAGATTCCTCCCTTTTTCTTATAATATCTAAAAGGAGTATGGCATCAATTACTAATTACAATATTAAATACTAATATTGAAAGATTTAACCTAATTGGAAATTGTGTCATTCTCATTAACAACATTTCCTAAGAAGATGGCCCAATCAATTAAGTTAACCACCAAAACTTTATCCTTCATAATAATATACATATAAATACACATATAGATGTACGGGGTTACAAGAATATTCATTTGATTGACTAATATAATTTGCAAGCAAAGTCATTGTTAGTCTTCTGAACATTATATCACACTTATAAAATCAATTAAACTTCATACCATTTCTTTTCCAGATAGGAAAAAACCTGCATCTCCATTAAATAAAGCTGAGAAATTACATGATGAAAGCATTGATCAAACTTTTAAAAAATGTCCATGATTTCCTAAAGGACTAGAAATTATTAGAGAAGATTGTAGCGAGGACTTCATTTTCCGTGAGACTACATTTATATCAACATTTTCCAAAAAGATCATGATTTTCTGCAAGACTACAAATACATATAATCATTAACTAGCTGAATTATATCGATAGCAACTAAAAAAAAAAACAGGGACAACTGGATCGTGGAAGAGGATCTGATCAAACACTTCAGTCAAAATCAGCAAGAAGGGAAAAAGGAGGAGTCATCATTTGGAGCACTGAGGAAGCCTGTATCTTTCAACTGCCAATTTCTATATTTTGCCTTGGAGCTTGGAAACCCATGGATAAAGAGACAAACCCAATGTTAATGATATGAGATCCACTTAGTTCTTCAAAGAAGATGAACACTTCTTCTGCTCCAAGCGCTCTCTTTGATAGATAGTTTTCCTTTTGGTTCCACTCCTTGTGAATATGAAGGAAATTTAGAGATTGGAAGTTCTCTTTCAGGACAGAGATATAATCCATCCAATGCCTTAACTTGAGATTCTTCAAGGGGAGTTTACCCGAGGCCCAATCTATGATACATTTAAAATCTCTGAGGACTTTAAGAGAATAGAGGTGAAGGGAGGTTGCAAATGAAAGAAGGGTCCGACACACACAAATTTTAGCTTTAGTATTTGTGCCATTGCCAAAATTTTCCCATACTAAATAGGAGGAGGACCCTTGTAGATGAATTAGAACACTTGGTCTGCATTGAATGTTTTGAGCAACCCCATTAAAGAAGCCTATAGAGAAATGATTGGGTATGACAAGGAAACTAGGAAGGTGGGCAAATTTGTAAGCATGGGGACTCTCGTGATCACGAAATAAATCAATGACCTAGGGAATGATAAACTGCCAGTTTAAAGTTAGTGCTCAAAAATAAATTTGTTCCCATACTTCCATATACCCCATATAATAAATATCCACAAGGATTTAAAGGGGCCAATTTTTTTATCCTAGCTTAGGAGACAATATGTAAAAGAGGAGAAAGGGTTGGAGTCCATCTGATTGAAATAGGAAAGGACCTCAAACCATAAGGATTTTGAGAAGGTACATTGAAAGAAAAGATGGTCTACAAATTCAAGCCCCTTGAGGCATAGGTAGCATGAATTTGGTCCACAAAAGCCCCTTCAAATCAAAATTTCCCAAGTTAAAACACGATTTTCCAACACAAGCCAAATGAAGCATTTGAGGTTTTGAGGAAGAGACCAATGCCACAATTTCTTATACCACCACTTGTTTTGCTCTAGAAAGGCTTTCTCGCAAATTAAATCATAGGTTAGTTTTGCAATAATTTGCCCTGAAGTGTTGTTTTGACCATACAAGAGAATTTGGAGCATTAGAAATAAAAATACCATTGGAAGAGAGAACCTTAATGAAATCACCCCATTTAATGGCCAAGGATCCCTACAAGTCGAGTTCTGAAGGTGATTTCCAATATCCAGTACTTAGATCTAAAGATTTGTCTATCACTACCTGGAAAAGCTTTTGAATGCCTTTGGAATATAACGCAGATTTGAGGCTTGGAGATAAAAGTATGACATATGGCTTGGCTAGAAAAGAGATCTTTCCCATAATAATGTTTTGACCGTTACCAACCTGCCAGGATAGTCCTTCAATCACCAATGGGACAACCAATATCAAGATTTTCCAGGAGATAGATCCTATAGAATATTTCAGAGAAATTCTGGACTACAACCACTCCACCAATGTTCTATTTTTTTAAGTATTTACCATAGATAAGGCTGCCCCATAAGCCTAAATCTGTGATTGCCCACCAAAGGGTCTTGATAGTAAGAGCACACCCAAAAAAGAGGAGGTTTTTAAACCCCCAGCCCCCTAGATGCTTTGGCATTGATAACAATTCCAATTTTGTTAAATGCAACATAGCCTTTGATTTCTTCCCTATCCAAAGAAATTTGAAGTTGGCTTGACGAATCATATTAACAATGGATTTAGGAATTTTATAGAGTGTTAGTTAGTAAACTGGTATGCTCTCTAAGACAAACTTTAAAAGGATCATCCTACCACCAATCGAAAGCCATCGGTAACACCAGTGACTGATTCTCTTTTCCACCCTTTTGATAAGCGAAAGGCAATCATGAACCCGGTAAGAATTTGGTTTAAGAGGGAACCCTAGATACGTTATTCCATCAACAAAGGGGTTCTTCTTATAGGGTAGAAACCTAGTCACATCAAATATAACTTGATCTCAAGTATTGTAATGAAAAAAGGATGATTTATTACCATTGATCTCCATTTCACTCCAATAACAGAAATTATGGAATATTTTGCAATAAGGTTCCCATTCAGAGACTATGCCTTTGCTGAAAATAAGAACATCATCCACATACAGAAGGTGAGAGACAATAAAGGATTTTGAAATTTGACTCCTCTAATAGAACCTTCGTTCTTTTCTTGGTTGATCATCAAATTGAGGCTCTCAATGATTAACAAAAATAACAACGAGGATAATGGGCATCCTTGCCTTGTTCCCTTGGAGTCGGGAACAAATTTCATGGGGGATGCATTAACCAAAACCACAAAATTTGTAGAGGATACACAAGCCATAATCCAATTTGTCACCATTTCACCCAAGCCACTCTGAGAGAGCAAGAACTTGAGAAAATTCCATTTTACACAGTCATAGGGTTTGACTAAATCCAACTTGAGCACCATCACATTGAACGTCTTCATTTAATGGAATGAATAGCTTCTTAGGTTACTCCAATTGCATCGTGGATCAGTCTACCTGGTAAGAACCCAAATTGCTCTAGAGATAGAAGATTTGAAATCTTCTGTTTGAGTCGATTGGAAATAGTCTTTGCAATAATCTTGTATATCATATTGCATAAAGAAATGGGACGAAAGTCCTAGAAAGGGCCAGGTTTAGAACTGTTGGGAATAAGTGCAAAAAAGGTGGCATTGATAATCCTATGATTATCCCCCTGATTCTAGATTGTTCAACAACGCTAAGGATGTCACCCCCCTAAGATCGAAAAAGAACAAAAAAAGTTCCATTGCCTATCCATCTCGACCGATTCTTTTATCCCTTGCAAAAGAGCTAAGCACCAATTTTAATTTATCTAGAGAGATCGGGCAACCTAGTTAATTTGAATCAGCTTCAAAGAAGAAGCAGGGGAAGATTGAATTCCCTTTAATTGATCAAACATATTAAGATTGTCGAGGTCCTTAAATAGATTGAAGAAGTGTCCCTTGGCAACAACTTTAATCCGATTTTGTGAGAAAAAAGAGTTCCCTCTACTGTCTTTGATTTCCCAAATAGAATTCTTTATCCTTTGATGATTTACAAAGTTATAGAAAAAACTAGTATTACCATCCCTTCTTCTATCCATAAAGCCTTTATTTTAAGCCCCAACGCTCTTCCTTAGTGTTCAGGATTTGGGCTTTCCTTTTAGACAAGGCCATGAGTTGTAGCTTATAAAAATTCTGAAAATATGTGGATAAAAAGAGATCATTTATAATTTTAATTGATCTCTAAATAACAGACAACTCACGTTTTTGCTCCAAGGTATAATCTATAGCCCACTTCTTAACTTGTTGTTTAAGGGTGTACATGTTATACACACATTTCTCCATAACCAACATTGAGTTTTAAGCCAAACAAAATGAACCACATTGACAAAAGAAAACTCCTTTAGGGTGCAACGATTGATTTTAAAAGAAACTTCATACCATTACTAATGACAATTGATATTCCAAATAAACATACAAATCATCGGTGAATATAAGATTTAGCAGTAAGTATGCATGGTGTTATCTATTCTCACTATTTTTATGACTTCAAATGCATAGTTTATTAAACAAAAATTACACTAGTTAAAAGAGACTAACAAAAATGATAATTTTTTTTATAACATTTGTAACATGTTTGTGGGCGAAACAATCTCTATACTCGAAGAAATTCATCTTTTAACAAGGGGTGTTTCTCAACAACAAATCTGTGCCGCAATGTTGAGAGATTGTATGGACTTGTTTAGGCAATTAGAACATTTGGAAATTGGCATATCGCATTAGGAAAATTGCATTCACCAATTTGCTAAGTTCATTTTGCGAGGTTAAAAATAAAATTATTGATCGACCCAGAATGAAACAATTTCAAAAGAAGGGTAGGAAGAAGGGTTTCTTATTTGTAAATGCAAAACAAATGGTGGACAATAAGTTGTGCTGTGGCAATGACCACCATTAGACTAAAGAGGGCTATGTTAAATATAATTTCAATAATTTCTTTGCAGTGAATATTAAATATTCTTTATAATTATGGTGCGGGAACAACATGTTGTTCAAAATGTTAACAATTGTAGACAGAGTGGCTCATGCAATAGCACTTGGTGCCTTGTAAATATCCCAACTCAAAAGACCACATGCACATTTATTCCAGCGGCCATAATTTATAAATTTATAATTTTATTTGTTTAAAAAATGAACAATTAATATATGAGGAAATAAGTGATAATTGAAAAAAAAATCGAATAACATTTGAGCACACATGATGGCCTTGCATGCAAGGCACGTTCGCCCTCTAGCTTGAGTCCTCCCAGTACATTGACTTTATCATTAAAATAAAATAAAAACGTCCTTGACAATCTTACTTAGCTTAAGAAGCATAAATTATTAGAACCAATGGTCCAGAATCCACGTGCCAAGTTACCTTGTCTGCTCCACTACCTGGCCAGCATGCCTTAAGCCATTTGAAGGCATATAATCTATAACATCCTCAAATTTTTTATTTTATTATTATTTATTTATTTATTTATTTTTATTTTTATTTATTTATTTATTATTTTTTTTCTTGTAGCATTTGAAGATTAATTTTTTTGGAACATCTTGTTCAAGTGGATCTAGTTGAAGTGCCCCTTATAGTTCCAATTCCCATTACATACGCAGAACCAATTGCCTTAGTTACCAGAGCAAAAGTACTAACAACAAAAGCAAGGGTAACAGTAACAATTGTGAAGCTTCCACTAAACGACAACACCTATGATGTTATGCCATAGGAGCTACCTAGTCGGAGATGTACTTATTTGGGTCCCGTGTGTACTTTGCTTCTTACTTCTTATGTGGGTTGCATTTCTTACTTCTTATGTGGGTTGCATTTGGTTAATTTTTTTTGTCTGCAAATAGAACAATACACAAATATGACACAGTTAGATTGTTATAGAAAGAGAAGCAAATCTGTGGAATGACAGGAGATGGTGTTAATGATGCTCCGATCTTGAAAAAGGCAAATATTGGAAAAATAGACTTGCAGGTGATAACAATGTCTTACAATTGTTGCGATTACTTTGGCCCTAAAATTTTGTTGTTGTGTAACTAGGTATGCTATGGTTGCAAGCGGGTTTTCTGCTTATTGCTTTGATAATCTACACTAAGCTGGTTAATTCATTAGACACAGTGTTAGTAAATTACTATATTTTCACTGTAAATATAAACAAAAACAATTATTTTCTTGTTCTTGCTTGAATTATAAACATAAACAATTAAATATAAACAAAAATAATTATTTTCTTGTTCTTGCTTGAATTAGTAGAAATTAATGAGTTTATAAGAAATTTACATACATCTTTAAAATCAATTAGTTTTTTTTTTTTTTTTTTGGATTCATTGCTTGAATTAGTAGAAATGAATGAATTTATAAGAAATTTACACGCATCTTTAAGTTCAGTGAGTTGGTATTTTTCCGGAATTGGGATTCACCCCAAAACAATGTAAATCACTATATTTTCACTGTAAATATAAACTAAAATAATAATTTTCTTGTTCTGACTTGAATTAGTTAAAATAAATGAATTTATATGAAATTTACATGCATCTTTAAACTGTTAGTTGGTCGTTTTCATGAACTGGAATTACGAAATTGGAATTACAACATTGTAAAAGTAATAGAAACAAATATAATTAAGAATGTTTCTCTACAATATAGCAATTTCTTTAGAATTTAAATTTAACAAACTTGTATGTATTAAAACAATGATATTGTACTTACAGAGAGTCTGATAATAATTGAAAGAAACATAGTTGGAATGATATTTGTATATTAAAACAATAGATGTGTGAAAACTATGATGTTTCTGTAGTTATGATACAGGCATAATCAATAGCAATTTGAATAGGACCATGTCGAACTCCACTAGAAAGTGTTGCCACCGTGCCTGCTTGGGGCTCAACTTATTCTCAATCTGGAAATAACTCGTAATTGAAAGAAACATAGCTGGAATGATATATGTATATTGAAATAATAGATATGTGAAAACTATGATGTTTCCATAGTTATGATACAAGCATAATCAATAGCAATTTGAATAGGACCATGTCAAACTCTAATAGAAAGTGTTGCCACCATGCCTGCCTGGGGCTCAACTTATTCTCATTCTGGAAATATCTCGTAGCCTCGTTATCAGTCTTGACCTCGAACCTTGAGCCCAACAAGTAATATCTCCATGTCCATAGGCAATGGACTATGCTTTACCATAAAAAGGCATCTATTTCTTTCTCTTTGATGGTGTAACATGTCTATTTTTTTCTCTTACTGCTGCTACCTCTGCGTGTGTTGTTGGTTCAACAAGATCAACTCACGATTATTAATGATGGTAGTCTTCATCTGTATTTGGCTTCTAAACTATAGTTGTAGGGGGAACTCAATCACATGCTTTTGCCTATGTTATAATAGGTTGTTCCGGATAAACCGATGAAACAACTGGCACTTAATCTGTATTGCTGGGCTGCAATGGCCTCTGCATCTATGACCTCCACCTCCGTTGTTGGGTCTACTTAAACAGGTAAAGCTACCATCAGTTGGTTATTCATCCTAGAGGATGCAGGTGGATCAATAAGGTAAGCTAGTACTAGAGCCTAAGTTGTAACTAACTCAGATGCTGGAACAAGCTTTCCATCTCGATATGGATATGCAACTGAATCTACTCGATCTGCTGTTGTTAGATAGTATGTTGATGAAGCATGATATACTGTTGTCAGCTTGTATGCTCATGAAGCGGGCTCGACTATGCGAATAAGTTTATGTATGCCTGCTAAAGACTGTTGCGTTGACTTCCCTCGCCACTTGCATACTCTCATCACTCACCACTTGCAAGTTCGTACTTGCAACTTGTTTACTCACAAAATGAGATATATATCTCTATCTCACACAATGATATATATTTAAACATTAAATGATTGAAAATTAATGTTAGCATTAGTTTACCAATGTTGAAATGTGAAGCAAATTGATAAATATAACCTATGGTTTTGCTTGTTTGCCTCGGAAAGAGGCCAAATAAGATGGCAAAATAAATTGAGTCTAAAAACTTTGTTTATTGGTGGCGATTCGTGATAATAAGCACTTGAATTAATAATAAGTCCCGCCATTTCGATTACTATAGTCCTAGTCGTGAATAATAAAAAATCCAAAAACACTACTAAAAATTAATATGCAGTAATAAAATTTATATAATATTAATTATGTATCATTTTGTCTTATTTAAATGTCACATTTCTTAAAAAAAAAATAAAAAATA
>APFE031508510.1:154096-182617 GCA_000404065.3 Pinus taeda | reverse complement strand
GGCTCCATCATATCAATTCTATACATTTTTAAATATATTATTTGATCATCAACGATTTTCTTTATTGTATTCCAAGTATTTTGGACACTTCATTGGTGAGCCATATTTGGTTATCACACTTAGATTTTATGAAGCAAAGTTCAAGTATTTTAAGAAGCTATAGCATCACAAAATCCTAATAAATGCTTTGGGACCTGTGATGGTTTGTGATGATGCTCCACCTTTTCAATATGTTAAATTTATCTAATTTGGGTCCCCGTTTTGCTCATCGTGGGGTTCAAAGAATGTACACCACAAAGGATCCCAAAAGATGTGTTGATATTTGCCTTCAACAAATAGGTCTGTTGCTCTGCACACCTTTGTGTTGTCCGTTAAAACCTGGGCAACATTCTGCACCCACAAACTCAATCACTTCAATCAAAATTTAACAATGCATTAATTTGTTGCCCATCACAATCAACTATGTTCATAAACATTGTCCCCTCGGGTCTTTGAGCAATCACATGATCAAAGGTCTATTTCTCTGATCAATCCATCCCCAAAAAATGGTGGACAACCTTAAAATGCACCATGAATTATAAATGGGAACTATACCACCTTACACGTATACCTTCTTAGCTGTCAAAAGTGTAGTATAGACCATAGTTTTAAAAATTGGAAGTAGGTTTTGAATTGGCCCACCTATCTGACTAGGTTTCGAACTAAAAAGGGATCTAAAAAGTCCAAAAATTCAAAGTCTTTGTATTCGAGTGAAAATAGCGCCATTGCGTAGAGCTCGAGAAAACAAATCCAATGCAATTTGAACTGGCAAAAACTGAGTCCGTATGCAGAAGTTATTCAAAGTCAAGTTCTGGTGAAAAAATCAAAGTCAAAGTTGGTCAAAAGGTTAAACTTCAAGGTTCTAGCGCAAGGTTCTGATTCAAGGTTCTAGATCGTGGTTCCAAGTCTCATGGTTTCGGGCCGCCGTGTGGCAGCCATTGGTTGGAGGCATGTGGCCTAATCAGGAAAGGCCATGTGGCCTATTTGTATTGGTAAAAAAATTTGCTATGGATTGATCAACTTCAGAGGGATTCGATCCCTTGACTTGCCACCGACGAATTCCAAGTCTCACCGTTCGACCACCATTGTTCCTTGTTATATGGTGATGAAAACTTTTATTTAAAGTTTATCAAACACAGGAGTTGGGGGAAGTTGGTGGAGCAAGCCAAAATTGGCAGCCCCACCAACCCTTCACATTGTTTATCGACGGTCAACAAATATGGTGTAACAGCGGGATAAGGTTGGAACGACCCACTAACCATATAATATATGTTATACAATGTATTCGTGTGGGTTTGGAATCGGCGGGCAATGGGAAATATTGGACCTGTCGACATATTATTTTTAAAATATATTTTTTATATATCGTATCGCACCAAATCGACAAGGAGGTCGGGAATTGATCCCTCAACCTCCCACACAATATTATAAAATTTTAGCCAACACGCCAGAAGCCAAAGAGTTGATTTTTATGCAAAAGAAAGAGTTTTTATGCAGAGAAGGGCAGCGAATTAACAAAACTTTGAAGGCTTATTGCAGTAGTTTTAGGAGGTCTTTTTGAGTGTTGTTAGTTGCATTGTAATCCCGAGGTCGAGCAAAACATACAAGGACCAATTAAAAATGTATTTGATGTATTTTGATGGCTTTTAAGAATTAATAAAGAGGTCTCCCCATTGAAGATTGAGCCCAGAGATGTAGGCTTTTGAGATAAACCAAACTCTATTATCCATTCTGGTGTCGCTTTGCTTTATGTCACTTGCTGTTATTATTTATTTTGTTGCAAATTGTCTATAAGTTTCACATTTCATGAAATTTGAGGGTTTTTTAATGGTGATTTTTAACATGCAAAAAGACTTGTAAAAGTGTGATAACCCAAGTATCAATTTAATGATCGAGATTCATAACAAGTGGTATCAGAGCGGCTTTTGATAACTTTGTTTTTTAAGTGTGTGCATGATCACCAGGAGCAAATCAATACATGGTGAAGGAGAACTTGTAGAAGGAAATCCTGAAATTGGTTCAAGGAGAAGAACAACTCATAGAGAGGTGATGGCTAAAGAAGGCAGAGGCGATCATCCTTTTGGTTCAGATGCAGGTTTTGTGGATGCATTTATGACCTTGCGAGCCATGGTTGAGGATATGTATCGCGAATTCAAGAAGGTGAAAGATGAAGATAAGCCTAAATATAAACCCAAAGATGAGCAAGGACAACCATTACATTCAGGTGAAGAAACTGAAGATGAACAAAAGGATCCCATCTCTTCTTTATTAAAACAACGTGAAACGTCTTTGTCGTAACCTATGTTGAAGTTAGATGTTAAATTTGACTTACCAATGTATAATGGAAAAATTAATGTTGAAAGATTGGATAACTGAACCAGACAATGGAAGTGTACTATAGTGTGCAACAGATTACACTATAGTGTGCAACAGATTACAGATGAGGCGGTAAAAATTAGATTGACATTTCTTCGTCTGGAAGGCACAACACTTGTTTGGTGGCAGAGTAAAATGCAACATGTAACTCAAATGGTTGGATGTAGAACGATGGAATCAAAACCCAAAAAGGAGGTTAAAGGTAAAGGGAAAGCAAAGAAGACAAATTTAGTCAAGATTAAGGAGGAGAAGCTCATTCGCAAGCATTGCAAGGAGGGGCATGATGAGGAACATTGCTGGCAACTACACTTGGACAAGTGACCAAAATGGTTTAAAGAAAATAAGGGTAAGCAAAAGGTTACAACAACAACAAAGCCAACAGATTTGGGATCAAATTCAGGGGATGAAGTCCAAATTACAACTATAGCTGTTAAAGGTGTATCATTATCACATGTTAGTTCTTCTAGTTTATCATCCACATTTTTAAGAAAAAGGAATGAATTGTTTCACATCAGAGTGATTACTAAGCATGTTAAAGTCGATACTTTGTTCGACACGGGTTCTCAAGGTATTCTTATATCTAAAGAAGTTATGAAGTAGTTAAAGCTGAAGACAACACCACTTTCTAAACCTTATCCTCTTGGATGGGTATGTGATAATGCTTAGTTGCAAGTGACTGAAAAATGTAAGCTTAGATTTGCTATTACATTGAAACTTGTGGATGGAGTTGAATTGGATGTGGTTCTTTTGGATATATGTGGGATTGTGCTTGGAAGTCCTTATTTGTTTGACATGAAGGCTATCTACTTCAGGGAAGAAAAGAAAACAAGTATCACCTTTCAAGGATGGCGTGGAATACATCGCTTGAGCTCATCAAACATGATTCTTCGTCGATTACCACAGGGCAATTGAAAAGGCTCGTGAATGCAAACAATACCTTTTCACTTATGTTTGCAAAGGTCGATAAAGAATATGTTTTAAAGCATAAGTTGGTTGCAAATAAACCTAATGATGTTGTGTTTTAGGGAGCATCAATGTTGTGGCATGAGATTTTGTCATGGGAATTTGTTAAAAGAATTAGGCATGTTGTTAGTTCATTGTCATTAACATTCTTGTATTTATTTATGCTGTTGATGTTTAGTGCATGGGTAGCAGCTTGAGTAATGAATGCAGAAGGGTGTGGAAAACTACAATTGGCTAACAATGTACTTTTAGTTGTTATGGTTTTTGTGCAACTTGTTATGATGAGCCAGGTTCATAGAAAAGGGTGGAAATTTTTTGATCAAGTGGGTGGCAGTTACCTCACTTGTTTTATGAAACTTAAGCCTTTTGGTGGTCCAAAAGGTCTCAACAGGGAGGAATGATCCAAAGGGGATCTAAAGAGGCCAAAAATTCAAAGTCTTCAGATTTGAGCGAAAATAACGCCATTGCGTAGAGCTCGAGAAAACAAATCTAACACAACTTAAACTGGAAAAATCGAGTCCGTATGCAGAAGTTTTTCAAGGTCAAAGTTTTGGTCAAAAAGTCAAATTCAAGGTTGGTCAAAAGATTAAAGTTCATGCTTCCAACATGCAAGGTTCTAGCGCAAGGTTCTAGTTCAGGGTTTCAGATTGTGGTTTCAAGACTCGTGGTTCCAGGCTGCTACGTGGCAACGATTGGTTGGAGGCTTGTGGGCCAATCCCAAGGCACCATGTGGCCCAATCGGGAAAGGGACCATGTGGCCTATTTTTATTGGTCAAAATTTTTGTTATGGATCGACTGACCTTGGAGGGATTTGATCCCATGACCTGCCACTGATGAATTCCAAGTCTCACCGTTAGACCACTGTTGTTCCCTATTATATGGCGGTGAAAACTTTTATTTAAAGTTTATCAAATGCGAGAGTTGGGGGAAGTTAACAGAGCCCGCCATAATTAGTGACCCTTCCAACCCTTTTCATTGTTTATCGTCGGTCGACGGATATGATGTAATGGCGGGATAAGGTTGGAACGACCCACAAGCCATATAATATATGCTATACAATGTATTTGTGTGGGTTTGGAACTGACGGGTAGTGGGAAAGGCCAGACTCATCGACATACTATTTTTAAAATATATTTTTATAAATCGTATCACACCAAACTGCCAGGGAGGTTGGGATTTGATCCCTCGACCTCCCACATAATATTATAAAATTTTAGCCAATGCGCCAAAAGCTAGAGAGTTGATTTTTATGCAACAAAAAGAGCTTTGATGCAAAGAAGTGCAACGAATTAGTGGAACTTTAAAGGCTTATTGTGGGAGTTCTAGGAGGTCTTTTTGAGTGCTGTCAGTTGCATTGGAATCTTGAGGTTGAGCATAACATAATAGGACCAATCAGAAATGTATTTGATGTATTTTGATGGCGTTTAAGAATTAATAAAGAGGCCTCCCCATTGAAGATTGGGCCTGGAGATGTAGGCTTTTGAGATAAGCCAAACTTTGTTATCAATGCTGGTGTCGCTTTGCTTTATGTGACTTGCTATTATTATTATTTTGTTGCAATTTGTCTATAAGTTTCACATTTCATTAAATGTGAGTTTTATTTATTATTATTATTATTATTTTTCTAATGGTGGTTTTTAACATGCAAAAACACCAGTAAAATTTTGATGAACCAAGTATCACTTTAGCAATTGAGATTCGAGCAAAAATAGTGCCAAATTGGATTAGAAAAAAATACAAAAAATAATTAATTTTTTAATGAAAACTTATTTTAAAGATTTCAAACCATGACTCCAAACTATTAGAAACAAAATATGCAAAGTTTTCCCAAATACCATAAGGGTGAATATATCAAAATGGCACTAAGTGTGACACATATAGACAACAAAATACATAATGGCCTCTAGAGTCCAAAAACAATGCTACAAGTCTGGGCCAATAGCCTACTACAAATCACAAATCTATTGATAAATCTAGGGGCAACTAGATTAGGTGATTTCTCTTAATTTGATAACTGCTTGTGATGTATTTTACTTAACTTGATTAACTTCTTCTTTCACTCGATTATTATTATGTTCTTATCATCAAACAACTATCAAACTATGAAGATCAAATAGACAAGAGGACACAAAATGTAGGTTGCGAGCCAGGGCCAAAAACCTCTCCTCTTCAGAGGAAAGTCCACAAGAATTCTTTTCTTCGTATAATATGTTCAGATGACGAATTTCAAGGCCTGAGACCCTTGTCAAAGATCACTCCGAGACCAAGTCAACCTTCTTGATGAACTTTCCTTCCAACAACTTTGATCCCAACAACTTCCCCAGCATGTTCGAACTCAATGACTTATCCAACATCTTCGACCCGAGCAACTTCTTCAACAACTTCAAACTCAACAACTTCTCCAACAACTTTGACCCCAATAGTTTCTTTTGCAACTTTGACTACTACATAAACCCTAGCTCTTGCACATGTGAAAAGATGGTTATTTCTTCCCTCTTAATCCTTCGCATGAATTGGTTCTTCCTTCTTGGGAACTCGACTTGCAAGGTAGATGATTTGGTGCCCTATCTCAACTTCTTTCCGCAATTTTGTCTTGTTGTAGTAATGTTGCCCTAATTCGCGCACGTGTGAGGAGATGATAGCCCAAAACAGTACTAAAAGACTTCGTTCCTTTCCTTCTTCTAGTCCTCTTCTTCGATCTTTTAGGTCTCTTTCTCTTCCTTGATCAAACTTTTTGTGTGATAATTGGATTTCCTTCTAGTGAGGTTGATGTTTCTTATTTATAATCTTCTCTTCTAGGTCGAATAGCCTTACATGAGGCCAACTTATCATCCTATGAAGGCCGACTTGTTGCTAGTTGTTTAACAAGGTCTTGGAGGGTCTTTATGACATTTTTGACTACACAAAAATTTTCTTTACAAGATACAACATGCCCAAAGGTGTCTTACATGTATGACAATGACTCTTTTGACTTCATAACTCTATGACAAACCTAGAAGTACTCAATGGGTGGTTGACCTATAAATAAATTTGTTTTGAGCATGAAACCCATGCATTAAGAATGGCAATAATAAATTCTTTTCTCTTTAATATCAAATATATAAAATCATGATTGCAATAGACATTATGAAGACTGAACTTAGTTACACATTTCAACACTCCCTCTTAACTAGGGAGCTATTCATAATTCATACAAGGTACTTGGGACATTCTCATATTGACGAATTCTCATAAGAAGAGTCAGATTGGTAAGCCATCTCATAAGCTATCATATCAGCGTATATCATCGCATCTCATCATATCAATTAGCATTGTCACATAGCAAGGCCTTGACTAACAACTCTATCTCTCCACAAGATCAGAGCACAACGCTGGTGAGACAATGACTAATAGACACCTTTCATCATTGCCTCTCAAATTACATACCTCATCCGGATGTTCACAAGGTGTGTCCTTTTAGAACCATTCCTGTCTCGGAATAACACACCCTTAAGGAATTTCCTCTTCGACTACTCTTGCGGCTTGTTGCCTATTTGTTAAAATTGGCAACTAGGGACAAACTCCACATGGGTCATCTTATTTATTACAATTGATATTTTAATTGGATTACTCTCGCCGAGAGGTGTAGGATTGATCTAAAGATCATCTGAATTTGACATGTAGAAATGAAGTTATGAATTTATTTTGATTATGGTCTAATTGTCAAGGTCGGTCAACAAACTTACGTAGGCTTAGAAGCCCAACAATGACGTCTATTCGTCCTCAACGTTGCATATAAAAAGAAGGTGACTTACCCTCATTTTGACACACTCATCTTCACACTTCTCTCTCTCTCTTTCCCCTCATTGTTTGGGTACGGATTTCTCGGCCTCTCTCTCTCCACATGTCCGAAATTTCAGGAGGCCAAAATTTTAGGAGGTCGAATTTCTGGATAGTTTGACCAAGTGTTGACTAGCGTACGTTGACCTTCTTTGACTGCGTTTTTGTGAGGGCTATCTCTGTTTGGCTAGGCCGCATTTCTGGGCATAAAAATCCAAGCTAAACGTTGATTGTTGACTAGCGTTGATTGCAGCTAGGGCTGACTACAGGTGGGTCGTTTGACCAGACTTTGACAGAGCTGAATTTAACTATTTTGAGGGTTGTTTTATCTTGCTGTTTGGAGGCCGAAGTTGACTGATTTGCTGAGGGTCAAATCTGCCCTATTGAACAACGTTGACTTTTTTGGTTAGGGCTCTTTTGCTGTTGTTATAAATGATCAGATTTGTAAATTGTACTATCTCTCTTTGCTGAACTATTGAAGACTAAAAGAAGATTTGATCAAGGGTTTCCCCACATTGGGGTTTGTCCTTGGCTGGTGCCACATCTTGTGTCCTCTTGTATTGGCTTGTCTTCTACTGTTTATGTTTATGTTTTATCTGCATTTTACTATCATGTTGATGTGATTGCTAATCTGAATATTGATACTGGGCTAATAATAAAGAAATTGAAGTAAAATTGGTCTAAAGCATAAAACATACCATGTTGCCTAAAATTAACACCTGAGGTGAAGACAAAGCCCAAGTAAGAGTGAAATAGCAATCACTAAAGGCAGTTGGACAAGGACAAAAGGTTCAATGGGTTTTTCATCCTACCTCCCGGCTGAAGACAAGCTCCATGATAAATTTGACTATCATGGATGGAAGATGTCTCTTGATTTGACCTTGGAAGAAAAAGATGTGATGGACTATGGTATCAGAGCTGAGGTGAAGACAAAGCCCAAGCAAGAGTGAAAGAGCAATCACCAAAGACAGTTGGACAAGGACAAAAGGTCCATTGGGTTCCTCATCCTTCCTCCCGACTGAAGACAAGCTCCATGATAAATCTGACTATCATGGATGGAAGATGTCTCTTGATTTGACCTTGGAAGAAAAAGAAGTGATGGACTATGTGCAGGGTAAAAATCCCCGAATCTGCTTTAAATTCATCAACTGTTGCGAAGACCAAGTACAGTAGGGCTGAAGTCAAAGCAAAGAAGATTATTAGGGATTTTGTTGACAAGCATCTAGTGGCCTACATCTCCGAATTGAAGATTTTCCAAGGAGATCTACGACAGGTTGGTCGGCATATTCATGGTTAGTAATGCTAATCAAATTCTATTTCTCAAGAATAAGTTGAAGGATATTAAGAAGTGCAAGGACAAGGATATTCAATCCTATTTCTTGAGGATTACTGGGACCCAGAATGATCTACTCTTGATTGGAGAAGTAATTCTTGACAGGGAACTTATTCTCACAACCCTTGGAGGACTCCCACCTAAGTGTTATGTATTTAGAACCACCATCCTTAACAATGATCATATTCCAGGGTTTGAAGAATTGATGTTGAGATGCATTTAAGAAGAAACAAGAATGGTGGAGCAAGAAATGCCTTCTAATAGAAGCAACCCCACTGCATTCTGCACTCATGCCAAAAGGAGAAATAATGTAGGGTTTAAAGGTCATTTCCATGGAAGGCCTGGATCTAAGGGAGGAAGGAAGGGCAGGTGCTTTGTTTGCAATAAGTTTGGCCACTATGCAAGGGAGTGTCCAAATAAAAGGGACACATTGCATGATGATGATCACAATCATTCTAGGGGCAACTTCAACAACAACGATCAAAGGAATGGTAGGTCCAATGGCAAAGGAAAAAGGAATGTAGGACATCAAGGAAATGGTTGACCCTCCAAGAAATCAAGGAACTCCAGGTATGAAGAATCAAATGTTGTTAACAATAAGCAAAATGAGTACTATCTTATATCAACCCTCTCCACTGCCTCTCCTCCTGACACTTTCGGAAATTGGTTGATTGATAGTGGTGCCTCAAGGCACTTCACTAGATACAAGGAAGCCCTCTCTAATTTGATAGAAAATGAGACAAACTTGGAGATCATCCTTGGAGATGATGCCACCTATCTTGTGAAGGGAGTAGGGAGTATTTGCAAGAAGTACTATATGTACCTGATCTCAAGAAGAACTTGGTGTCTATTTCAACCATGGAGGACAAAGGATTCAAGGTGACATTCATCGATGGAAAGGTACATGTTTGGAAAAGAAATTTTAAAGATGCTTTTACTCTTGGGTTCAAGGTTGACACTTTGTATCAAGTTGGAGGAAGTCCATTGGGAGCCATGTCTTGCGACACATCTCTACAATCTAAACTATGGCATCGGAGGTTTGCCCATCTTCATTATAAGGCCCTACGCGATGTGAGACAAATGTTGATAGGTATGCCTTAGTTCAAAGTAGAGCATGAAGGTGTATGCCTGGGGTGTGTCGAAGGAAATCTTACAAGGGGAATGTTAAGACCACAAATATATTGCAATTGATCCACTCCGAAATATCTGGTATGATGCCCATAAACTCTTTGGGAGGATAATGATATTATCTCACCTTTACGGATGATTATTCTCGCAAGACTTGGATCTACTTCTTGAAGAAGAAGGGTGAAGTGTTCACCTGGTTTCGACACTTCAAAACCTTGATCGAAAGCCAATCCGATAAGAAAATCAACATATTGAGGACTGATAATGGGATCGAGTACGAATCCATTGAATTCCAAGATTATTGCAGAAACGCTGGCATTAGGAGGGAGACTACAACGCCATACACTCTTGAGCAGATTGGTGTGGCTAAAAGGAAGAAGCACTCTATTG
Source organism: Pinus taeda (assembly GCA_000404065.3). Lineage (NCBI taxonomy): Eukaryota > Viridiplantae > Streptophyta > Pinopsida > Pinales > Pinaceae > Pinus > Pinus taeda. Next base: position 172,569 of record APFE031508510.1, on the reverse strand, counting down.
CAGAAGCAGTTTGTGCCATGCTTCATGATCAAGGCCTTTCGAAGTTCCTATGGGCTGAAGCTGCAAATACCGCAGTGTATGTTCAAAACCGATGCCCTCATCAAGCATTGGACTCCAAGACTGCTAAAGAAATGTTCACCTGTAAGAAACCCGATGTCTCTCATTTTAGAATTTTTGGAAGTCCCGTATGTTTTCATGTGCCGAAAGAAAAACGAAGCAAACTGGGTGCATCTGGGAAGAAAGGAATCTTTGTGGGCTATAATGAAAATTCTAAGAGTTATAGAATTTATGCAGATGGACAAAAGGAAGTTGAGATAAGTCATGATGTCACCTTTGACGAAGATATGGCCCTCAGGAAGATCACAACCTTCCTATCCTAAGGAAGGACAAAGAAGTCGACACTGGAAATCAGGGTGCAAAAGAAGACGAAACAATGCTTGATGTTGATGAACCTATGGACCCTATTGATCCTCCTCCTCATGAGCCCTCCTCCTCCAAAAGGAGATCCTCATGGCTTAGGGAGACTCTCGAAGATGCTGAGAGACACATTGCACCAATGGGGACTTTCTGTGAAAGCAAGAAGCCGAATAGGTATCAAGGATATTTGACTGCCATGACCACTATCATTCAAAATGAACCTTCATCATTCGAAGAAGCCGTGAAGCATCAAGTATGGAAGGATGCTATGAATGAAGAATACGAGTCAATTATGAAGAATGATGTTTCGGATGTGGTCCCTAGACCCCATGACAAATTGGTTGTCACCTTTAAGTGGCTCGACAAAATCAAGCATGGAGCTGATGTAAGTGCAAACCCTCTCATTCACAAATGTAAGAGGGAGTTGGCTTTTGGATTTGAGATGAAGGACCTATGACCGATGCACTATTTCCTAGGGTTGGAGGTCTGGCAAAAGCCAGCTGAAATTTTCCTCTCAAGGAAAATATGTTATGAAGATATTGGAAAGATTTGGGATGGTGGACTGCAAGCCTGTGACTACTCCGATGGAACTTAACTTTAAGAAGTTATGTGGTAGTGCTGCTGGACCTGAATTCGGAAATGCTTCTGAGTATTGTCAACTCATAGGAGCACTGATATTCTTGGTGAACTCCTGTCCGGACATATGTTTTGCACTTAACACATTGAGCTAATATATGGTTGAGCCTCATCATATACATTGGATTGCCGCCAAGAATCTTCTGAGATATCTTCGGGGCACAATCACTCATGGACTGAGATACATTGTCGGAAATGTGAGGTGACATGGTTATTCTGATGCTGATTAGATTGGTAGTGTGGTGGATCGCAAGAGCACTTTTGGGTGTTGCTTTTCTTTGGGTTCTGCTTTGATATCCTGAATGAGCAGGAAGTAGAAATCGGTTGTCTTGAGCACTGCCGAGGCCGAATACATAGCTTCTAGTGTGGCCTCTTGTGAGGCTGTCTGGTTGAGGAAGCTCTTCAGTGAGCTATTTGGACATGTGTTGGATACCATCGTGATCCTCTGCGACAACGAGAGTGGGATCTGATTATCAGAGAATCCCTTGTTTCATGATTGCTCCAAGCATATAGATATCAGGTACCACTTTATTTGGGATATGGTACAGCGAGGAGCAATAAGGCTCCATCACATTGGGATTGATGCTCAGGTCGCTGATATTCTGACAAATCCCCTAGGGAAGGTCAAGTTCTTGGCCTTTCGAGAACGACTTGGAGTCATGGAGAGACCCTCTTATGAGGGTCTTGTATGAGATGGAAATTGAGCTCTGGGAGCTTTGGGGGGTTTGGGGTACTTCTTGGAGCAGTGAGCAACCATAGGGCGAGTGGATCATCCTTCCCCTAGTGGTTTGCTGTGTATAGGGTGAGTGGTTTAGCCTTGCCTTGCGATACCCCTTGGCGACATGTAGGCAAGATGAGTGGTTCATCCTTCTCTTGCCGAGACATCCTAACCATTAGGTCTGAGACTCATGGGAAGTACACTCTCATCTGGCCAATGTGTGGGAAATGAGGATAGGGACCATAGTACTATCGATGGATGCATTGTGTACTACCGTACTCCCTAGGCTAGGATGACCGATATTGATCTGGGATCATTTGGAACTGACTTTGGAACAGTAAGAGTGGTATGAGACACTCTCTTTTGATTGGAATTGACTTCGGGTCAGTAAGAGTGATATGAGACACTCTCTTTTGATTGGGACTGACTTCGAGTCAATAGAGAATGGTATGATACCTTCTCGATCACTTCTTCTTCTTCATAGTTCAACAAAGCAGTGCATTGATGGCAGAGATAGTACATATTGGTGGATGGATTAGCAGATGGAGTTCTCCCTAGTTGAGAGGGAGTGTTAAAATTGGCAACTAGGGCCAAACTCCAGATGGGTCATCTTATTTATGACAATTGATATTTTTCTTGGGTGCCTCTCTCTGAGAGGTGTAGGATTGATCTAAAGATCATCCGATTCTGACTTGTACAAATGAAGTTATGAACTTATTTTGTTTATGGTCAAATTGTCAAGGTCGGCCAACAAACTTATGTAGGATCATAAGCCCAACAGTCACGTCTTTTCATCCTGAACGTTACATATAAATAGAAGGTGACTTAGAATTTATGTAGCTGATCAAAAGGAAGTTGAGATAAGTCATGATGTCACCTTCGACAAAGATATGGCCCTTAGGAAGATCTCAACCTTCCTATCCTAAGGAAGGACCAAGAAGTTAACACTGGAGATCAGGGTGCAAAAGAAGATGAAATGATGCCTGATGTTGATGAACCTATGGATCCTATTGATCCTCCTCCTCATGAGATTTCCTCCTCCAAAAGGAGACCCTCATGGCTTAGGGAGACTCTCGAAGATGCCGAGAGACACATTGCACCAAGGGGGACTTTCCGTGAAAGCAAGAAGCCGAACATGTATCAAGGATATTTGACCGCCATGAGCACTATCATTCAAAATGAGCCTTCATCATTCGAAGAAGCCGTGAAGCATCAAGTATGGAAGGATGCTATGAATGAAGAATACAAGCTAATTATGAAGAATGATGTCTGGGATATAGTCCCTAGACCCTAGGACAAATCGGTTGTCACCTCTAAGTGGCTCTACAAAATCAAGCATGGAGCCGATGGAAGTGCAGACCCTCTCATTCACAAATGTAAGAGGGAGTTGGCTTCTAGTTTTGAGATGAAGAATTACTAGGGTTGGAGGTCTGGCAAAAGCCAGTTGAAATTTTCCTCTCACGGAAAATATGCTGTGAAGATGTTGGAAATATCTAGGATGGTGGACTGCAAGCCTGTGACTACTCCGATGGAACTTAACTTTAAGAAGTTATGTGGTAGTGTTGCTGGACTTGAATTGGGAAATGCTTTTGAGTATCGTCAACTCATAGGAGAGCACTGATGTTCTTCGTGAACTCCCGTCCGGACATATGTTTTGCAGTTAACACATTGAGCCAATATATGGTTGAGCTTCATCATATACATTGGATTGCTGCGAAGAATCTTTTGAGATATCTTTGGGGCACAATCACTCATGGACTGAGATACACTTCCGGAAATGTGAGGCTGCATGGTTATTCTGATGTTGATTGGACTGGCAGTGTGGTGGATCACAAGAGCACTACTGGATGTTGCTTTTCTTTGGGTTCTGCTTCGATATCCTGGATAAGCAAGAAGCAGAAACCGATTGCCTTGAGCAGCGCAGAGGCCAAATACATAGCTGCTAGTATGGCCTCTTGAGAAACTGTTTGGTTGAGGAAGCTCTTTAGTGAGCTGTTTGGACATGTGTTGGATACCGCCACTCTCGTTTGCGACAACCAGAATGGGATCCGATTATCAGAGAATCCTGTGTTTCATGATCGCTCCAAGCATATAGATATCAGGTACCACTTTATCTGGGATATGGTACAACAAGGAGCAATAAGGCTCCATCACATTGGCACTGATGAGTAGGTCCCTGATATTCTAACAAAGCTCCTAGGGAAGGTCAAGTTCTTGGCTTTCTGAGAACGACTTGGAGTCATGGAGAGACCCTCTTATGAGGGTCCTGTATGAGATGGACATTGAGCTCTGGAAGCTCCGGGGGACTTGGGGTACTTCTTGGAGCAGCGAGCAACCATTGGGTGAGTGGTTCAACCTTCCCCTAGTGGTTTGTTGTGTACAAGGTGAGCGATTTATCCTTCCCCTGCGATACACCTTGGTGACATGTAGTTAGGATGAGTGGTTCATCCTTCTCCTGCTGATACATCCTACCCATGTAGTCTGGGACTCATGGGAAGTACCTCTCATTTGGCCAATGAGTAGGGAAATGAGGATAGGACCATAGTATTACTGATGGATGCATCGTGTACTACTGTACTCCCTATGCTAGGATGACTGATATTGATCTGGAATCAATTGGAACTGACTTCAAGTCAGTAAGAGTGGTATGAGGCACTCTCTTTTGATTGGAATTAACATCGGGTTAGTAAGAGTGGTAGGAGACACTCTCTTTTGATTGGGACTGACTTCGGGTCAGTAGAGAATGGTATGATACATTCTCGATCATTTCTTCTTCTTCATAGTTCAGCAGAGTAGAGCAGTACATTAATGACAAAGATACTACAAATTGGTAGATGGATTAGCAGATGGAGTTCTCCCTAGTTGAGAGGGAGTGTTAAAATTGGCAACTAGGGCCAAACTCCACATGGGTCATCTTATTTATGACAATTGATATTTTTCTTGGATTACCTTCTTTGAGAGGTGTTGGATTGATCTAAAGATCATCCGATTTTGACATGTACAAATGAAGTTATGAATTTATTTTGATTATGGTCTAATTGTCAAGGTCAACCAACAAACATATGTAGGCTCAGAAGCCCAACAGTCACGTCTATTCATCCTCAATGTTGCATATAAATAGAAGGTGACTTAGCCTCATTTGGACACACTTATCTTCACACTTCTCTCACTCTATTCATTGATTAGGTACAGATTTTTGGGCCTCTCTCTCTTTCCACACGTTTGAAATTTCAGGAGAGCGAAATTTCAGGAGAGCGAAATTTCAGGAGACCGAAATTTTGTAGTTTCACCAAGCATTGACCTCCTTTGACTGCGTTTTTGTGAGGGCTATCTCTGTTTGGGCAGACCACATTTATGGGCACAAAAGTTGAGGCTAAATGTTGATTGTTGATCAACGTTGATTATAGCTAGGGCTGACCGCAGGTGGGCTGTTTGACCAGACTTTGACTGGGCTGAATTTCACTGTTTTGGGGGTTGTTTTACCTTGCTGTTTGGAGGCCGAAGTTGACTGATTTGCTGAGGTTCCAGTGTTGAATTTTTTGGTTAGGGCTCTTTTGCTGCTGTTATAAATTATCAGATTTGTAAATTGTACTATCTCTTTACTGAACTATTGAAGACTAAAAGAAGATCTGATCAAGGGTTTCCCCACATTGGGGTTTGTCCCTGGCTAGTGCCACATCTTGTGTCATCTTGTCTTGGCTTGTCTTCTACTATTTATGTTTATGTTTTATTTGCATTTTACTATCATGTTGATGTGATTGCTAATCTGAATATTGATACTGGGCTAATAAAGAAATTGAAGTAAAATTGCTCTAAAGCATAGAACATATTATTGTTGCGTAAAATTAACACTGATAGATGCCCTACCACATCCTCAAAGAGTATAGGAATCAATTTCAGATGCTTACCCGATCCTCCCTTCTTTCTTCATAACATGAAGACAAGAATGTTGTGTCTATCTCTCCCTCTCAAATAAGGAGGATCTACACATTCTTGTAAAAGGAATATTCTCAAACTTCCTTTTAACAAGGCACTTGCCCAAGCCCCCTCTCAACTAGGGACTTGTTTCCAATAGCAACTCTCTGCTCTTTTGGTGGAGATCATGGTACTATCAACTACTTGTAGTGATCCTGTGTCTGCATCATGTCATGAACTTCATCTTCTTCATTATGGAGCCTTCTTCATCATAACTTCTTAGTAGGGCATTGACCATCTTCTACATCATTTTTTTTTCTTTTCATTAAGACATAGTGTTGAACCAATAGTCATGTGATCCTTCTCTTCATCGGAAAGTGATCTTTTAGTCCACATCTGGCTATCCTTCATACAACTACCTCTTCCAAGTCGTGTTTCGTTCAGGATCTTCCATCCAATCTCATGAGTACTAGTTGTAGGTGACTTCTACAACCCTTTTTTAGTAGCCTTGTTTTAACCCAACCAGATGTTTTCAAAAATCAAAATGAACATAAAATCAAAATTATCTTTTTATGGTGGCCTTCCATCATGACATCAACTTCTTGCAGCATCAACATCTTGCACATGTATGAATCCATCTCCAAGACATTTATTACCAAGATTTTTCTTTTGCCTAATAGTTACCAGGGTCTTCATACCTTCTTCTTCCACAGAGATGTCATAGCTAATTCTTCTAGTTATCGAATGATAATCAATTATCTTATCTTATGTGACTATTGCATCTTTCACGAACTCTTCTTCCTTTCTTCACATATTGCTTCTCTGGGAACTTCTATACACAGTTCTTTCATTGTAGGAACCATGGTTGCCAACCACCTCATATTCTTCATGAGGTCATATTATGTTGATTTCATTTTGTCAATATGTAGAAGAGTTCAAGGCGCACATTGTCTACATGCCTTCATGCATCATTCTAAGGGAAGAGTTTCTTCTTCTTCAATCTTGCTCATGGGATAAAGCATTCAACCATTCTTTCTACAACTATATGATGACATGACTTTATCTATCAAATATATACATACCTCCACCTCCTTTTGGTCATCTACACTTCCTTCTAGCAACGCCCTTTCGTTGCTTGAAGATTAAAGTACTTCAACCAACTTGACATGCTGCACATCTTGGTCATCATACCTTACCATTGGATCCCACACAAGGTGGAATGTGGACTATCTGTGAGGCACTTGCTTCTTCTTAATAACGGTGAACTTTCTAATGAAGATTCCAATGGAGGATCATCAACCTTCTAATGAAGATTCCAATGGAGGATTATCAACCTTCTAATGAAGATTCCAGTGGAGGATCTTGATGATCCTCATTCTGCAAATGTTCCTTCCTAATGATGATGATGTATGATATCTTTTTATCTTGCTAGATGACTTTCTTCCAACCATCTATATTGCTACTTTGTTGGTCATTATATGCTTCTATTGGAGATACCATTTCTACCATGATGATTGCTATAACCATGTAGATTTTCTAATCTAGCTATCAATGCATGCTTCTATGATGATGTCATTTCTGTTTTGCTATAATGCATCCTATCATACTTGTGATGCTTTCTATTATCTTTTATAACTGAAAAGAACTAAGTGAAGGAGGTTATCTCAGTCATAGTAGAGATCTTTCACTTCCTTCTTTGATTTCTTCTTTTCTGATTCTTCCATTTCTTCGGTAACACGGGCTTCATTTCTTTCGTTTCTCTTCTTGTTGTCCTTCTTGAGTTTGTGACAATTCCTTTTAAAGTCCCCATATTCATTACACTCAATGCGTTGTATCTTTGACATAATGATCTTCTTCTTTTTTTGAGGATCAAACTTTCCAAACTTTCTTTTCTGTTGGCCATGGCAACATATCTTTGAACTTGTTCATTTGATCCAACATCGCTCTTTGCCTTCAATCTTACATAATGACCAACGTTCACTAAATGGAGTGGCTTCCTTCTTTCCATAGATACTTGATACAAAGTTGCCCCATTTATCAGGTAGTGCATTGAGCACAATGGTGGTCATTTCTTTGTCAAACATTATTTCTCCTAATTCTTGTAGTTGATCTCTTATTTGAGATACCCTCCTAAGGTATGAGCCTATCCCTTCATCGTTAGATACCTTCATTTTTTATAATTTGGTTCTCAATGATATAACTTCTCCTACATTGCTTACAGAAAATAATTCTACCAACTTTTCATAGATATCTTTCGATTTCTCCAACTTTGCTACATAAGGGATGATCGCTTCCTTGATTGATTCTATGAGGATTCTTTGAGCCTGTATTTCCCCTTTCATATATTTCGATAATGATTGAGCTTGCTCTTGAAATGGTTTGGAGATTGAACCCTTAACATATTCGATATCTTCATTCTCTATGAGGATCAAATCTATCCTCTTTTTCCATGCAAGGAAATTTGATGACCCAACTAGTTTGTTGCTCTCCTTTCAGAATGAAGTCACGTTGATAGTAGATTTAGATATAAATATAAAGATACTTACTTGTCAAGTTTAGATGCTCTTAGATGATGATATCTTCAACTTGATGCCTTCTTGATGATGTTGCTTCTTTGATGATCTTTTTCAGGGATGTTTGAATGATATAACTTCTCCTACATTGCTTACAAAAAACAATTCTACCAACTTTTCGTAGATATCTTATGATTTCCCAACTTTGCTACATAAGGGATGATCGCTTACTTGATTGATTCTATGAGGATTCTTTGAGCCCTTATTTCCCCTTTCATATATTTCGATAATGATTGAGCTTGCTCTTGAGATGGTTTGGAGATTGAACCCTTAACATATTCAATAACTGCATTCTCTATGAGGATCAAATCTATCCTCTTTTTCCATGCAAGGAAATTTGATGACTCAACTAGTTTGTTGCTTTCCTTTCAGAATGAAGTCATGTTGATAGTAGATTTAGACATAAATATAAAGATACTTACTTGTCAAGTGAAGATGCTCTTAGATGATGATATCTTCAACTTGATGCCTTCTTGATGATGTTGCTTCCTTGATGATCTTTTTCAAGGATGCTTGAGATGTGATCTTTGCTTCAATGTTAGGGAGATCACCTTGATTTCTTTGATGATGATGATAATGCTTCTTCTTCCTTCCTTGGATGATAATGTAAAATGTGGAGGATTCCCAAGGTGCTTAAAATGTAGAGTCGTTCTTTTAGTGGATGTACGGTTTTTGAGGTCCTTTTCTTCTTCCAATAGGTGTGATGATGCGATCCTTGTGATGTGATGGATGGTCCTCCTTGATGCTCCTTAGTTTGCTCGGTCCTTATGTATCCTTCTTTCAAGTGGATTATCTTCAAGTTGCCTCTTCTTGTCTTGTCACCTTAGCTCTAATACCATGTTGAGAAATCTAGGGGCAGCTAGATTAGGTGATTTCTCTTGATTTGATATCTTCTTGTGACATATTTTATTTAACTTGATCAACTTCTTCTTTCACTTGATTATTATTATGTTTTTATCATCAAACAACTTCCAAACTATGAAGAACAAATAAACAAGAGGACACAAAATGTAAGTTGCAAGCTAGGGCCAAAAACCTCTCCTCTTAAGAGGAAAACCCACAAGAATTCTTCTCTTCTTATAGTATGTTCAGATGATGAATTCCAAGACTTGAAACCCTTGTCAAAGATCCTTCCAAGACCAAGTCAACCTTCCTTATTGATGAGCTTTCCTTCCAACAACTTCTTTAGCAACTTCGATCCCAACAACTTCGACCTTAGAAACTTTTCCAACAACATCGGTCTTAACAACCTCAGCAACTTCTCCAACAACTTTGACCCTAATAGTGTCTTTTGTAACTTCGACTACTACAGAAATCCTAGCTCTTGCACATGTGAAAAGATGGTGTTTTCTTCCCTCTTAATCCTTCACATGAATTGGTTCTTCCTTTTTGGGAACTCGGCTTGCAAGGTAGATGATTTGGTGCCCTATCTCAACTTCTTTCTGCAATTCTGTCTTGTTGTAGTAATGTTGCCCTAATCCGCGCATGTGTGAGGAGATGATAGCCCAAAAACAATACTAAAAGACTTTGTTCCTTTCCTTCTTCTAGTCCTCTTCTTCTTCGATCTTTTAGGTTTCTTTCTCTTCCTCGACCAAACTTTTTGTGTGATAATTGGATTTCCTTCTAGTGAGGTCGATGTTTCTTGTTTATAATCTTCTCTTCTAGGTGGATTAGCTCTACATGAGGTCGACTTATCATCCTATGAAGGCCGACTTGTTGCTGCTTGTTTAACAAAGTCTTGGAGGGGGTCTTTATGACATTTTTGACTACACAAAAGTTTTCTTTACAAGATACAACATGCCCAAAGGGGTCTTACATGTATGACAATGACTCTTTTGACTTCATAACTCTATGACAAACCTAGAAGTACTCAATGGGTGTTTTACCTATAAATAAATTTATCTTGAGCATGAAACCCATGCATCAGGAATGACAATAATAAATTTCTTAAGGCCATGGTAGAGGAATTCAACAATCAATACAATCAACATCAAGGTACATAAAGGGCTTGATGCTCTTGATTAAATGCTGAACCTATACATTCATACATGATGGAATTCAATGAAAATGTTGCAATCCTACCAATCTTAAAATCTTGAAAACTGTAGAGTCTACTGAATTTTGAGTGGGATATGAAATTTTACTTTCTCGATATGAAGTCCGATAAGGCTGGAACTTCTTTCAAACATCTTGAAACAATTCATGGTAACGTAAAAAATTTGAGTAAAAGTTATCTTTCCTTTTTATTCTTAAACATTACCATTGATTCCAGCATTGCTAGGGCCGAGTTAGGTCTTCTGTTTAGGTTTAGGGTTTAGGAAGCCAATGGGGGTTGTTTTGGGAGGGAAACAGCCCATGGTTTTTTCCAAAACCACCTGAAAAATTGCCATTGTGGGTCCCAAACTTCCTTTACTCGTGTGAGTTCTGACCATCCCATTGTAGAGCAAAATTGGCTGGTTCGGGCTAGTTGGTACCTAACAGATACCAACCGGTCCCCAAACCAGATTTTTCTACTGGTTCATTGGCTGAAGGTTGCTGATCTGCCGGTTTGACTGGTTACCGATTCAAACTGATCGGTTTTTAAAACACTGGACTACAGACCTTCTCTTAACCAGGGTCTTTGTACCCTTTTGGGTTTTCATAACCCCTTTAATCATATTTCTGTTCAGTAAGGGGATCACACTAGGTTAAAAGGAAGGCCATTTGCGCAAATGAATCGGCCTATAATTTCATTTGCTATGGCCCAAGTATGACTATTAAAACTTTTTTCAATGTCCCAAATTAGACTGCCTAGAATAAGTGCTGGTTTAACTAGAGGGTGCAATGGAGACCTGGATGATGCTGCTCCCAGTCTTGTTGGTTGTTTGAATTGAAAAGCAGGGTTTGACTGTGCAGCTTTAGCATCTGCCTCATTCCAGTTCCTTCTTATATTTTGCCTTTTTTTCCTTTGCTAAAACACTTTCCATCTGTCTCATCTGGATTAGGTGGGCCTTCCAGCATTCTTTTGACCAATTAAATGGGTTTTCACTCAGGTGTAGCAAGCTTGATTTATTTTTCAGACTCATTTTAGATATATACTTCCTTCCTTGGATCTTCCCCACAATGATAACATATTTCCAAACGGGGCCCTTTGGACCATTTTTGGCTTTAGTGGAGGGATCAGGAACCTCACCATGCACAGATGACAATTCCATGATGATTGCTAAAGTTAGTGGCTATAGCCTGTGATATTAAAGAAAAATTAAAATCACAAAATAGATTTTCTTTTAAGTTTTTCTAGCTACGCTACTTTGTGCTAAAATTTTTAAACTGATCTTTGATATCCAAACAGGACATCTAACTGCCTGTCTGAATTAAAACCATTTGTTATAAAATTTACTTAATACCATATGATACTACAGATCTATTTACTAACGACTCCCCTCCTTGGATCTTCCCCAAAATAAATAATAATATATTTCCAAAGACGAGTCTTTGGATCGTTTTTGGCTTCAGTGGCAGATTCAGGGACTTCAACATGCATGGATGATGATTCCATGTTGATTACAAATAGTTAGTAGCTATGTTCTGCGATATGAAGAAACAATTTAAAATCAGAAAATGAGATTGCTTTTAAGTTTTTTTTTAAAAATCTATTATGCTATTTTTTAAGGTAAAATTAAAATTAATCCTCGATATTCAAATTGTATGTCTAACGGCAGATCTGAATTAAAACCATTCTTTATAAATCTTATATAATGCCACATGATACCTTTTCTTTTTGAGATAGCAGACCTGCACATGTATCAAGATTTAGAATTCTTGCATTCTAGAAGCTAACAGACAAACAGGATGTTGCTGTGATATGGATTCTTTGAAGTCTAGGGATTGAAAGTAGATACAGATAGGTATCTTTCAAACCTAGAGTATAGATAAGGGTGACAGTTTTAGAATTGCTGTTCTAAGGTTAGAGGATCAAGATGTAGGCTGGGAGTGCAAGTACCAGAGCAGATAAAGTCCCTTTGTGAACTCTGAAATATTTTTGTTGTACTCTGGAATTATACCTACTTGTGATGATTTTATGGTTATTTTAAGTAGGGAATGCAAGTATCAAAGGAGATTGACATTCTTGTAGGCACTGCTGAATATTTCTGCAGTAATCTGGAAATATTGCTGGCTGTGATGATGATTCTAAGGTTATTCATTGCTATATTGAGCAAAGTAACATTATCAACAGAGGTCTTGTAATTAGTAGCAATAGCCTGCGATATCAAGAAAAAATTAAAATCAGAAAATGGAATTTCTTTTAAGCTTTTCTAGCTATGCTGCTTTGTGGTAAAATTATTAAACTCTTTGATATCCAAAATGTACTGATGTTACATTTATCATTTGGCAATTTACCGTTGGAGGTCCAAAGTTTAAATTATCGACAATATCGGAAATTATCGAGAAACTTTAAAAAATACAAAAAATAATTGTTTTTTCTCAATGTTTTCACATCTAAAACAATATCAACATCAAACAAACACATTGCTACATAAATATGAAAATATAATCGATATATAAGATGTCAAGTGATACATCAGACTTCAATATTGAAATACTTGTCTTGGGTCATAAGATCTAATAGAATGATACAAAATCATATCAATATTCAAATTTTGAAAAAAACATATAATTCGTGTGCATCTATATGAATCCAAATTATTATATACAAATATGCAAAATTTATCATGTATATAGCAAGGGTGCATATAAACAAAATATCATTGAGTGCAAACCATCTTTGAATAAAAAAATATCAATAGAGAGGCTCTATATGGCCTCTGAAATCAAAAGAAAATCATGCTACAACAAATAGTTACAAAACGTCAAAACTGTTTCCTATATTTGGATCCTCCTCATCAAGATCACCTTTGAGCATTAAAATAACATATAAAATCTTGACATCCTAATCAATGATTTTGCGTGAGTGAAGTGTACATTTTTACTAGGGTCATGAATAATAGAGTTAAGTGTACATTAATACTACAGTCATGAAGGAGGAGCTCAACAGTCAATGCCACCAACATCGATGTACATTGAGGGCTTGGTGATGTTGATTAAATGTTAGTACCGTACCCTCATACATCACAGAATGCAATAGAAACATTGCAATCATGCCAATCCTGAAATCCAAAAAACTGTTAAGTCAGCTGGATTTGGAGTGGGTTCTAATATATTACTTTCTCCATATGAAATCCAATGAAGTCAAAACCACTCTCAAACATCCTAAGTCAATTAACGTTAATGTTAAAAAATTAAGTAAAAGGATGAAATGTAGAAATTTCTCATTTCCCATCCCGGTTTTCAGTTCCACCTTATTTCTCCGATATAGTTAAATGCCCTTTCCCATATCCATACATTCAACAACTGAAAAAATAATTTTTTGCTGAAAACACAAATTCTGGAAATTTTACAGAACATTGGAAAATGCAGAAATAAAAATCAGTAGGTACAAATAGTCATTTAACACATTTGAACACAGTGATTTTTGGTCAATGTGACCCTGGAAAAACCCCCTACAACTCTCGGGGAAAACCATTTCGAGAGCTCTTCTTTATTTCTGAAAATGCCTTTTTTACAGTGAGAAATATTAAGCAAAAATCAGCAAGCAAATTTACACTTTATCTCTTTTCCTGTGCCTCACAACAAACTGGAAATTACAGCAAATAGGACAGCAATAAATGCTGTACGACCTCGATTTTCGTGCCCACTTTCAGCTTTAAATGCTGTTGTACGACCTGCATTTAATGCGCTGTACAGACTGCAATAAATGCGTTGTATGGACCTCGATTTGCATGCAAAAAAAATAGCAAATGGCTCTTCGATTTTTGTGCAAACCACTCTTCGATTTCTGTGCAAACCAGCTGTACGGATTTCTAGAAAATTGTGTCAAAATCAGCCTTTCACTATGCGCTAAATCAACTGTACAAATTTGCTCAACTGCTGCCTTGGAATGTGTGTCAAGTTGTTGTTTCCTTCTCCTCCTTGTCCAGAAATCTCCCTTGCTCTCTTGCTCTTCTTCTCTCAATCTGCTCATGAAAGAATGAATGACCTTTTGCCTCCGTTTCCTCCTTTAATCTAATCCTAAGTGACTTTTGGGCAACCTCTAAATCCAATGGCTGAAATAGATTGAGATCTAGCGCTAAGATTAAATGCTCATTTAAATCCCACTTTTTATTTTTTAATTCACCCCACTTTAATAAAGACCCACTTAGTCATTTATTTCCAAAGTCATTTTTCCTTTCTAATTTTACATTAACTTTATTAAAGTCACTTTAAAATTAGACTTTAGTAACTTTATCACTTAAAGTCACTTTTAAATTAGATTTAACTTTATAAAATTATAAAGTTACTTTAGGAGAAAAATTAAACTCTTTTGGACACTTTTCCCTAGGCCAAAGATCAAAGCCTTACGGAACCACCTATCCTCCGGTACCAAATTTCAACACTCCCTCTTACCGAGGAAGGTGTTCCTCACCACACCCATCTTGTCTCTGAAGTGGTCATGCTTGCCCCGTGGTAAGGCTTTGGTAAGAATATCTGCAACCTGTTCATCAGTGGGAATGTACTCAAGCTTCACAGCTCCCTTCTGAACATAGTCTCTGATGAAATGATATTTGATCTCGATATGCTTTGACCTGTCATGAAATATTGGATTCTCCGTGAGTTTGATGCAACTCTGATTATCACAGTAAATCACTGAAGGTCTCAACGGCTGACCAAATAAGCCAAACATCTTGCGAAGCCAGATGACCTCACAACTAGCTAGACTGGCTGCCATATACTCTGCTTCCGCTGAACTCAATGCTACTGACTGCTGCTTCCGGCTGAACCATGACACTACTGCTGAACCCAACCCAAAACAGCACCTTGAAGTGCTCTTCCTATCAGAAGCACAACCTGCCAAATCAGAATCAGTATAACCTACCAACCTCACTCCATCCCCTTGCCTGTAGTTCAGACCATAATCCACTGCCCCCTGCAAGTACTGCAAAATGTGTTTTGCAGCCACTCGATGAACCTTCTTAGGCTCACACATAAACTGACTCATCGTGTTGATTGCAAAACAAATATCTGGTCTAGTGTTGACCAAATACATCAAGGAACCAATCAGTTGCCTGTACAATGTGCGATCCACCAACTCGGAATCCGTAGCATGAAGCTTCTTCCAGTTGGTAATCAACGGTGTCAACATGGGTCTATAATCCTCCATGTGGAATCTGCCAAGGATGTCCACAATATACTTTCCCTGCCCCAGGAAGAAATGCCCCTCCTCCTGCCACACCTCCAAACCCAAAAAGTAATGCATCAAGCCGATGTCCTTCATCTCAAACTCCGCCACAAGATCTCTCTTGCAGTGCTCTATGAGTCTCTCTGCACCTGTAATGACCAAGTCATCCACATACAGCACCAGAATGAGAGGCTCCTCACCTATCACAATAAAGTAAAGGTTCGGATCTACCTCACTCTTTGTGAAACCCATCCCCTGCAAATATGTATCTATCCTGGAGTACCAAGCTCTAGGAGCTTTCTTCAGGCCATAAAGGGCCTTCTTCAGTCTGCACACATGGGACTCCTTCCCATGCACCTCAAAGCCCTGTGGTTGCTCAATGTATACCTCCTCCTGTATGAAGCCATTGAGAAATGCAGTCTTCACATCCATCTGGTGGATCTTCCAACCCATCTCTACTGCTATCGATATAATGGAGCGAATCGAAGTATATCGAGCCACGGGAGCGAAGGTCTCCTCATAATCAACTCCCTCTACCTGGGAGAACCCTCTAGCCACAAACCTCGCTTTGAATTTCTCAATGCTGCCATCTGCAGCATGCTTTACCTTGTAAAGCCATCTGGAAGTAATCACGGACTTGCCCTCAGGCCTCGGCACCACCTCCCAAACATCATTCTTCATGATAGAAGAATACTCCTCCTGCATGGCCTCTCTCCAGACCTGCTGGCTAGCTGCCTCCTCATAGCTAGAAGGCTCAGAGTCAAGGATGCTGGTAACCATCGCCATATAGCTACAAAATCTCTCAGGTTGTCTACTCTCTCTGACCGGTCTCTTCGGCTCAGCCACAGATGTGGCATCTCTCAAGGTGTCCTGAAGCCACTTGGGCTTCCTCTTCCCTGAGCATGCTTCTCCCATAGGAGAATGAAACTCCTCCTCCTCATCACCATCAGTACCCTGAACTCCTGACTATCTGTCTGCTGTCCTCCTGCCTGCACCTGAACCTGTAGAAGCCGAGGTACCGTGTGAACTGTCCATCAGTGGACTCCCTAGTGAACTGCTCTGTGACCTGCTCGGAGCACCACCACTCTGGCTCAGTGAGCCACTGCTCACTGATGGACCTGACATCCTCATAGATGTACCTCCAGATCCTCCTGATCCTCCTGATCCCTGCCCACTGGATCCCTGTGACTGACTCAACTGCTGCTGAGGGTATGGCTGATCCAGATACTCCAACTCCCGTGATCTCCTAAAGGCCCTATCCTCCTCGAACTTCACATCCCGTCTGACAACAACTCTCCTCTGTGCAGGAATGTAAATCCGAAAGGCCTTTGAGGTCTCCCTGTAGCCCACAAAGATACCCTTCTCTGCGGTGGGCTCTAGTTTGGTCCTCTTCTCCTTGGGTATATAGGAGTATGTAATGCATCCAAAGATATGAAGATGACCAATATCAGGCTTCTTCCCAGTGAAAGCCTCCTCCGGAGTCATGTGCCCCAAGGCACGATTCGGACTCCTGTTCTGCAAGTAAACAACTGTGTTGCAGGCCTCTGCCCACAAAAACAATGGCAACCCCTGATCATGTAACATGGCTTTGGCAGCCCCTATGATGGATCTGTTCTTCCTCTCCGCAACCCCGTTCTGTTGGGGGTTGTAAGGAACAGTGAACTCCCTCCTAATGCCTGCCTCCGCACATAGTCAACAAACTCTCCAAGGGTGTACTCTCCTCCATTGTCCGACCTCAGGGACTTGATCTTCCGACCTGTCTGTGTCTCCACAAGAGCTCTGAACTCCTGAAACCGCTTGAAGACCTCACTCTTGGTCTTCAAGAAATAAATCCAGGTCCTCCTGGAGTGATCATCAATGAATAAAACATAATATTCATATCCACAAGGAAACATGAGACATCCGACCGCTCACATCGGAATGAATCAAATCAAGTATCCCAATCGCTCTGCTGTCACTGCTGGGAAAAGGGGATTTGGCAAACTTGCCCATAGCACATCCTCTGCAAGTATCAAAGTGATCAGTACTGAAATCTGCCATACCTGTAGTGATCTCCCGCAAGGTCCTCAAGGCTCCATGATACATATGTCCCATCCTGCGGTGCCAAATCTCACACTGCTCAGAACTGCTAGCTCTGCTGTCGGTACTACTACTCAATGCCAAAAGGGGCTGGAATGCAAACCTGTACACCTTTGCATGGCGTACACCTATCACTCTAGCTGACTCAGCTGGAGCGCCCTTGGGATACATCAACACCTGTCCTCCCCTGAACAGTACCTCATATCCTCTGTCCTCCAAAGCTGAGACAGATATGAGGTTCTTCCTCATCCCTGGCACATAAAGAACCTTTGTCACTTTCAAGGGAGGTTTGGACTCCCTCTGAAATGTCAGTGTCCCCACTCCGACTGCTCTAACAACTCTGTCATCACCGAGTACTATCTCAATATCAGTGCCACTCTCTGAAAGCTCCGAGAAGTACTCACGGACTCCTGTCATATGACGTGAAGCCCCACTGTCTACATACCAGATACCTGTAGATGCTCCGCTAATCGAGGGAAAAGCCTGCTCCCTCTGAACCTGTATGGCAGGTGATCCTGCACCAGAGGACTCACACATAGTGAACGCAAACTCCCGGTCAAAACGACCTGCAAAGTCCTCAATCTTTGCTGATGCTGCCAAACTCTGGTCCTTCCCCTTCTTCTTCTTCTTCTCCGGACACACAACTGCATAGTGTCCCATCTTTTGACAATTCCAACACTTCACCTTGGAATAGTTCTTCTGTGTGTTTACCTGTTTACCTTTACCTTTGCCTTTGCCCCCACCACTGCTTGTGGAAGCCTGCTTCTTCCCTTTGCCTTTTTTGCCTCCTGCCACCAGTGCTACATCCTCATCCTGCTCAACTGGCTTGGCTGCCCCAAGCTGACCTTTCCTGATCTCTGTCTGAATGCAATCATCCCAA